>JASDQU010226622.1:0-17385 GCA_032191745.1 Picea mariana | reverse complement strand
GGGGTAAAAGGAGGTTGCCCCCTCGAAGAGGCTTATTATCTGAAATTATCTTTTTTTCAAGGCGTTGAGTACTTTTCCTGAGGTTTTTCTATGCTATATTGATGTTTGGTTCTTAACAATGGAGGTGTGACATGTCAGAATCACGATGAAGAAAAACAAGAGTGTGACTTGTAAGGGTTTAGATTTTGACATGATAATCATCATATGACTCAAAATTTAGGCTTAGGATACACATAGACCTATTCATTTTGAAACCGACTGTAACCATATGAACACAACCTAATAACTTCAAAACCTATGTTCCATGAATCTTATGACTAAAAAAATAAAAACAAATAAGACTTGTTGACCCATACAACTTGATGTGTTAATAGAACACTCTCTCGAGTCCTTTTGTGATTCTCTAATTAGAGAGAAAGATAATGTTGTGCAACTTGGATTGATCAACACTACAGGTACATACAATAAAGCATTATTTGTCAAGAAGAAATATAAATCAAAGAATCCCAATAAGCAACATACTCACCACAACAACAAGAAAAAAAAGGTTCTCAAGAATTCTCATCCAACTTCAACTCCTAATGCCGATAAAGGAGAAAAATCTTAAAGTAAGAATACTAACATGCATTACAACGTTTTTGGGAAATATGGTCACGACGAGTCCAAATGTTTTAGGAATATGAAAAATTTAGGAGCAATGATGAAGAAGCACAACATCAATATTGATCCTACTTCTTGTTCTTCTTCTTCTCATGGACATGCACTTTCTACTTCTAGTTTCTCTTTCAAAGCAACTTATACTTCTTCTTATGATGAGTGGCTTATTGTCACATGGATGATTTTAGGGGCTAAATTTCACTCATGGGATAATTTCCCATGGTTTTTCCAAAAAATAGATTCACTATTTTAAAAATGATTCGCCCAAATTCTATAGGATACAAGTATTTTAACTTAAAAATCACCAAAAATTTATAAAAATTGTAGAAAATCCTTAAAAATCTGTATATTTTTACAAAAATATCGCCAAACATTTAGAGTTGGAATATGAAGGATTAGTAAGATTTGCCAAGGTTTCTACATTTTAAAATAAATTTCCATACTTAAAATCATCCCTTCTTATTGATTCTGGATAGTATTATCATATGGATAAGGATAAAGCCATATTTTGTTATCTAAATGAATGTAAGAACAATAAAATATTTTTTGGCGGCGATAGATCTCTCAGTGTTGTAGGGTCTGGAATAGTTCAGGTAGATAATTTTCATTTCAATGATGTATTATGTGTTCCAAGTATTTCCTACAACATTCTATCAGCATATCAAATCACTCATTCAGGTGAAGGTAAAACCGTAATTTTTTCACCTCACCAAGTTGCAATCAAGGATTTAAAAGACTCTCAACATGTTCTTGCAGCTGGAATTGTTGATGATATTACCAAGTTGTACAAGTTTGACAACTTTGGGTCATCATATTTTCCATCAGTTTTTGTTTCTCATAGTGACGACTTGATCAAACTTTGGCATGAGCAATTTGGTCATCTAAACTATCACTCATTGCAGCAACTATGTAATCAACATATGGTGACTGGTTTTCCTCTTGTTTCCTAGAGAGATGTTGTTCGTTTTGGATGTGTTCTCAGCAAACATCATCAGGATGGTTTTGAAAAATGTACCTCTTCGCACACCTCGACCCTTTTGCAGCATGTTCACAGTATCTTGTGTGGTGCACTTTCTTCACCTTCCCTTTATGGGCTTAAATTTCATTGATGACTTTTCCAAACACACTTGGATTTACTTATTAAAACTTAAGAACAATTCTTTTGACAAGTTATTATCCTACAAGGCCCTTGTAGGAAAAACATCTGGACATCAAATTCAAAGGTTAAAAACATATAATGGAGGTGAATATGTGAAAAATAATTTTACAAGTTACTACATTGCACAAGGCATCCAAATGAAACACATTGTTCCATATACAACACGGCAAAATGGTGTTGTTGAGATAAATGACTGCACATTAAAAGAAATATATAATTGTATGATCCAATCTAAGGGATACAGTCTAAACTTTTGGGTGGAAGCCATTAACTATGCAAATTATATAGTAAATCACACTCCCACTAAGGCTCTCAAAAATATAACACTAGAAGAAGAATGTAATAAACTTAAGCTATATGTAAGTCACTTTTGTGTATTTGGTAGTGTAGCATGGACTCACATTCCTAATGAGAAAATGAAATCATTACAGCCTAAAAGTGAGAAGTGTATATTAGTTGTTATCCAAAATATGTCAAAGGTTATATACTTCCTCAACCACATTGTAATGAAATTATTATTAGAAGAGATTATAAATTTGATGAAAATATTTTGGCCTCCGAGACTAATTTGACATTTGTGCCTTCTTTATCCTGCGATCCATCTTCGAAATTTGTGCCATATACTATTCCTATTCTGGATTCTTATTCTTCTTCATATGATGAAAATGAGGATGAAAATCCACCTCCTCCTTCTCACCTTCCTCTAGATGAGTCTATTGAACAAGAAACAACACCAGAACCACCGCTTCCTATATGGGTCCATTGAACATGAGAAAGAACTAGAGATATTGTCAGCGATCCTTCAGATCAACATTGGACACATTCACAGTTCCAATGAGCCTTTCTCTTTTGGATAAAGTTTCATAGAATCATGATCTAGAGACATTTGCAAAGGATTTAGTTCATCCATATTGGGATAAAAAAATGAATGAAGAGTATCATTCTTTAATGGAAAATTATACTTTGGATCTTGTACCTCTTCTGAAAGGAAGAAAAATTGTCATATGTAAATGGGCCTACATAACTAAGTATGCATCAGATGGAATTGTTGAAAGACACAAGGCCCAGTTAGATGCCTAAGGATTTTCCCAAGTTGAAGGAATTGACTATAATGAAACTTTTTCCTCTGTATCCAAAATTAATTCCATCCTCCTTGTTTTGTCCCTTTCAGCCTCACAATAATGGGAGATCTATCAGATGGATGTAGAATCTTCCTTCTTGCAGTGGGATTTGCAAGAAGAAATATATATGGAACAACCTCTTGACTATGTCTAGAATGACTCAATCCTTGTTTGTAATCTTAATAAATATCTTTATGGTCTTAAGCAATCTCCTTGAGCTTGGTATGCCAAAATTGAAAATTTTCTTTTGGAAATCGGCTTTTCTAGATTCCATTTTGATCCTAATGCTTATACCAAGAAAGTAGGAATCCATATCATAATCCTTGTTCTTTATGTTGATGATATTATCCTCATTGGTATTAACCCAAAACTTTTAAACCATGTGAAAATTATCCTTAATAGGAAACTAGAAATGAAAATTAGCTTCCAAATTGTGGAAACCAAGTGTTATAAAAACAAGATCACAGAGCAATAAAATAAAATAAAATGTAGAAATAAAACACAGAAGATACACAATAAAATAGAGACACAGATATATGTGGTTGACGCAGTGTGGTCTATGTCCACCATATAAATTTCCAGGCCCTCCCTTTATTATTATCCAACAAAATAAGGGATACAACCTACAACACACCCACTGTAACTTCCTCATATTTCTCTCACAGTCTCCTCACTCATAATACAATATTCTCAATTATACCTAGCCGCAATACATTTCCCTCATAAAATAGGGTTTCCTTATAGGGAAGAAAACCCTAACATAACTTCTATTGTCATATATGTGACCTTATAATGAACAGTCTAGATTTACAATGAAATTACAATATACATTTACAATGCAATTTTTCCTTCAGAGATTCACCCTCGAACCCCCGCCGAGGGCCCGCTTTCCCTCAAAATTTGTAGAGGGGGTAACCCCCCTCTGCACTTCCCTGCATTGAGGAGTGTACATTCTTCTGGGGTGTAAATTCTTCATGGGGTATAAAAACAGTTGAAAACAAATACCTATGAATCAAGAAGATAATCAGGATCCACAATCAACAATATCCCATTTGGAGATTGATCTCAACAACTCCATCGCTTCCATATATGTTGGACTATGATCCTTATTGGACCTAGAAAATTTATCATCATCTTCATTGTTGAAAACCAACTAAAATTTATAAGGAGCTTAGTTTGTCCCTAGTTACTCCCTTTGTTAACATGTCTACAGGATTATGGCTAGTGTGTATCTTTTCCAACTTCAAATGTCCATCTTCCAAGATGGATCAGATGAAATGGTACCTGAGTTGTATATTCTTAGTCTTCAAAGGCTGAGTTCATTGAAAGCTGAATGGCACTCTCACTGTCACAATACAACCTACTATTCTCCTTATTTTTTCCCAATTCCTTCATAAACCTCTGTAATCAAATCATCTCTTTACTAGCCTTTGTAGTAGAAACATACTCTTCCTCTATTCTTGAAAGTGAAACAAAGTTTTGAAATTTATAAATACAACTTACTATTGTTCCACCTACAATAAAAACATACCTTGTGGTTCTCCTCCTACTATATTTATCACCTGCCATATCTGAATCAACAGATCCCTGTAGAACAATGTCTGAACCTTCAAAACATAATGCATGAGTAGCACTACCTCTCAAATACCTGATAATCCACTTTACTGCCTCTCAATTTTCTTTATCTATATTTTTCATATACCTTCTCACAACTCCCACTGCATGTGCAATATCTAGTCTTGTTCAAACCATCGCATACATGAAGATGCCAACTGCTGATGAATAAGGGACCCTGGACATGTATTTTATCTCCTCCTGTGTCTTGGGACACATTTCCTTATTTAATTTGAAATGGCTGGACAAAGGTGTACTAATTGGTTCTTCATTCTGCATTCTAAACCTCTCCAACACCTTCTCTATGTACTCACCCTGAGACAATGCCATTTTTTTATTTTTCCTATCTCTTGTTATTCTCATACAAATGATTTTATTTGCAACACCCAAATCCTTCATTGCAAATGAATTATCTAATTTCATCTTGAGCACATTTATATCCTGCATATTAGACCCTACAACAAGCATGTCATCTACATACAATAGCATGATAATATAGCTTCCATTTTCTATCTTTTTAAAATAATTATAGTGATCAGAATGACATCTACTATAACATTGTTCTATCATAAACCTATCAAACAACAAATACCACTGATTTGGAGATTTCTTTAGGCCATACAATCTCTTCTTAAACCTGCATACCAAATTCTCCTTCCCTTTGACCTCATACCCCTTGTGGCTACTGCATATAAATCTATTCCTCCAAATCCCCATGAATAAAATTTGTTTTTACATCTAACTTTTCAAGATGAAAATATTCTACTGCCACAAGACTTAAAATAGTCCTAATTGAAGTCATTTTAACAACACGAGAAAATATTTCATCAAAAACTATACCTTTCTTTTGTGCAAACCCCTTTACAACAATTCTAGCATTGTACCACTTTTTCCCTCCATCTTCTTCCTTCAACCTGTATGCCCATTTATTCTGCAATGCTCTTTTGCCTGCAGGGAAGTGAACCAAGTCCCAAGTCTATTTATTTACCTAGGAATCCATTTCCTCTTTCATGCCTTGCTCCCACTTCTTTTTGGTGTCTACCTGCATTACCTCTTCATAACATTATGGTTCACTAGAACCAGTCAACAATAAATAATAGAATGAAGGAGAGTATCATTTAGGGGGTATACTTAACCTAGTAGATATTCTAAAAACACTTGCAGGAGTTTGGGGTATCTATTGATCCTGTTGTTTTACATTTTTATTTTCTGACACCTTTGGAATTTCTTTTTTAGTGATCTCATCAAGCACTGTGTATTCTGGTTTTTCTTTTTCCTGTTTCTTTCCCTGCAATTGATCTTTATACATGAACTTCTCATTAATATGAAATCTCTACTCCTAATGATTTTGTTATTTTAGTAATCCCATAAGTGATAACCAAAATCATTAACACCGTATCCAATAAAGGTACACTTCTTGGATTTTGCCTCAAGATTTGTTCTATTTTCTTTATCAATATGGACAAATGATTCACAACCAAAAGTCTTCAAAAAAGAATAGTTTACCTTTTTACATGTCCATGCTTCCTCTAGAATTATACCATCCAAAGAGATTTAAGTTCCTCTATTTATTAAGTAAACAATAGTATCTACAACATCTACCTAGAACTGTAAGGGGAAAACAACATGCAATCTCATACTCCTTGCACGCTCCATGATTTTCCTATTCATCCTTTCTGACACACAATTTTCTTGTGGTGTTCTTGGAACTATATTCTCTCTACGAATCACATGGTATGAACAATAATCATCAAAATCCTTGCTACAATATTCACCTCCATTTTCTGATCTAATACACTTCAACCGTTTTCCTGTCTCATTCTCAACCAAATCTTTCCATTTCTTAAAAGTATAAAAAAAATTAGACTTTTGTCGAATGCAATAAAGCCAAGTTTTTCTAGTTTCATAATCAATAAAAGTAACATAATAATGAGAGCCACCAAGAAATGATACTTGAGTTGGTCCCCATACATCTGTATGCACAAGCTCTAACCTTTCACTCTTTCTTTTTTTTTCCGACTTTGAGAAATCTGACTCTCTTTTTTTTTCCATAAACACAATGCTCAAAGAAATCCAAATCAATTTGTTTAATATCTGACAACAAATTTATTTTGTGAAGTATCTCCATCCCCTTATCACTCATGTGTTGAAGCCTATGATTCCACAGTGTTGTATCCACTCTTGTAGAAGCTAAAGAGATAGAAAAGTTAGTATTACCAGTACATAAATAAAATGTACCTACCTTCTCTCATTTTTATATCACTAATGATCCTTTTGTAAATGTGTTGAACTTGCACAGAATAGATCTAGCTAAAAAATACTACACACATTTGCAGAGAGAAATTAAGAAAGAAGAAAGATAGAAAGAATGGAATAATTCTCATTAACCGTATTTCACACTCAAAGAGTAAATAATTTACAATAGACATAGGATACATGAGTAAATAATGAGCCATAGTGGTGATCTAGAGTGATCTAGACACACACCAATAGTTACAGGAGTAAACTGCCACCTAATCTAGTCTCTCAGGAAGTTACAGGAGTGAACTTCCACCTAGCTGAGTTAATTAGTCAACTAGTCTTTAGTTAACTGACTGAACAAAGAGTAGTGAGTTGGTGATGATCCAAATGTTGCATGGTGACAAAACCAATGCAGCATCTAATCTCAACTCAACCAGTCAAACTGAAGTGTCAACTGAAAGAGAATATTCTCCAGGTGGAATATTCTCCCCTAAAATATAGGAGACTGGATAATGACTAATTATGACTAATAAACAAGGAATAAACTAAGGANGAAGAAGACCTCGCAACTGTGCAAGTTTGTGCTCTTTGAATATTTTGTTGAAGATGTAGATGTCTGCATGGATCTGATGAAGTATATGAATCATTGATATTTACACACATATCCACTTTATCATATCATTGATATGAATTCTTGTAATGAATAATATCCAAATAAATTTTGGATGAAATTTTGAAAACCGTGCGACCGCTTCTAGAAAAATGCTGAAATTTTGTTGATTTTAAAACAATCATAACTTCACTTTCTGGACTCCGTTTCAGATGATTTGTTTTTTGAAATTGAATATTTTCATGAGAGGAATTCAAATATCCAATTTGATTCTGAAAATGTTTCTCAGAAAATATCAGAGTGACGTCTGATGTGCGCGGTTCTCTTTTTGACTCCTGAGATGCATGCATGGTGCATGAAAAAGTGTCTACATGTGACTCTTGATATGCATGCCATATATCTTCCACATGAATTTCAAAAAATAAATCTGAAATGGAGTAGACATCATCTTCAATTAATGGAACACAAATTTCTGCAAATACTTTTGTAGAAGACTCTTCATAATAAGAGGCTTCATCTTCTGATGGCTTCTCTATTGGCTCTATCTGTTCGACCTCCTGCATGAAATATTCACAATAATCTTTATTCCCAAATAGAACCTCCAATCTGGTCCATAATTCATTTGGAGTTTGTTCTTGTGAGTCATCATATACTTGATGGAGAATTTCAGGAGAAATAAAACATAGGATACATCCTATGGCCATATCTTGTCTATTGAGAAAATCATTTTTCTCATTGGTAGAATCAGGCTCTACTTCCATTTCCATAGTTATTTGGTACAAGACTCTGCATCTGAGAAGAAGCATAATTTTTTTCTTCCATTCCAAATATTTATGAGGGATGAGAAGTATCGTCGATGAGTAAAACATAGATTCCATCTTTTTGTGTTTGTCAATCTTCAGTACCTACAAAAATAATTTGGTTTAGATTTTGCTTAGCAGTCCATCGGCTCTGATACCATGTAAATGTGTTGAACCTGCACAGAATAGATCTAGCTAGAAAATACTACACACATTTCCAGAGAGAAATTAAGAAAGAAGAAGCAATATAGAAAGAATGAAAGAATTCTCATTAACTGTATTCCACACTCAAAGAGTGAATAATTTACAATAGATATAGGATACATGAGTAACTAATGAGCCATAGCGGTGATATAGAGTGATCTGGACACACACCAACAGTTACAGGAGTAAATTGCCACCTAGTCTAGTCTCTCAGGCAGTTACGGGAGTGAACTACCACCTAGATGAGTTAACTAGTCAACTAGTCTTCAGTTAACTGACTGAACAAAGAGTAGTGAGTTGGTGATGATCCCAATGTTGCATGGTGAAAAAACCAATGCAACATCTAAACTCAACTCAACTAGTCAAACTGAAGTGTCAACTAAAAGAGAATATTCTCTAGGTGAAATATTCTCCCCTAAAATATAGGAGACTGGATAATGACTAATAAACAAGGAATAAACTTAGGAGAAATAAATCTTAGGTGTGTGTGAAGTAACTCCAACACCTTTGGTGACCTTCCACACCTTATCTATAAATATGTATATACAACCTTCACTTCCAACTACCCCATTGAAATTAGATTTTTCCTTAGATCTATAACATGTCTTAACACTTTCAACAACCATTGGTTTCCATTTATTTGATTTATTTTTACCTTTCCGATTCCAACAATTTTGCATGGTGCATCATCACCCAAATGAACCTGCCAAAATCACCTTGAAAATAATATAGAAAATGTTTCCTATGGCGTGTGGCATGAAATGAAGCCCCTGAAACTACTACCCAATACTCAAAAATATTATCTCAATAAAGAATCAAATCATCTTGTAACACATCACCTATTACATTTTCTTCCTGATTTTTCTCTTATTGTCAATCTCTTTATTTCTTTGGAGTTTTGCAGTCTTTCTTCAGATTTCCTTTCTTCCCACAATTCCATCACTCTATCTTTCCAAATCTGGATTTGGATCTTCGCTTCTTAGAATTCCAGTTGTTCCCTGAGCTATTTCCTCTATCCTTTTGCCTTCCCCTATTCTCCATGTTTAAGCATTACCTGATGTCTCACCTGTGCTTTTCCATCACATTTCCTCATTAAGTATAACACCAACAACATCATCAAATTTTAAAGTGTTTGAACCAGAGATAGAGGTACTTATAGCCATGACCAAGCCCTTCCATCTTTCTAGAAATGAGAACAATATTGGAAGAGCACTGACCTCATCTTCAAAGTCCACTTTTAAAAAACTTAGTTTATTAGTAACCATATTAAATTCATTTAAATGATCTGCAACAAACCCACCTTCTGACATCTTCATATTAAAGAATCTGTTCATTAGAAATACCTTATTGGATGCCCAGGGTTTTTCATACAGTTTAGGCAATGCATCCATTATCTCCTTCGTTGTCTTTTCTTTCAAAATATTGAAATCCACCGACGTTTCCAAGCTCAGCAGTATCGTTCCTAGTGCCTTTCTGTCATAAACCTCCCATTCTTTGTCCTTCATGGTCATTAAAGTCTTTCCTATTCAAACTAATGGTAGGAATAGATCCTTCTGATATAAATAATCTTCCATATACATCTTCCATAATTGGTTAAATTTATCGACCCTAAACTTTTCATCTTCCGCCATTGCTCCCACTCGAACCAGGAACCCTCTTTTCCTCCGAGTTACCTTTCACTCTCATACCTGTTGTTAGAAAAGAAAGGATAATAGATCAGTAAAACAAAACAAATTCGGAAATAAAACACAGAAGATACACAATGCAATAGAGACACAGATATACATGGTTCACCTAGTGTGGGCTACGTCTATTAGAGAAATTGCTAGGTCCTTCCTTTATTATTATCCAGCAAAAGAAGGGATACAACCTACAACACACCTGTTGTAACTTCCTCTTTTTTCTCTCACAATATCCTCACCCGGAATACAATATTTGCAATGATACATAGATGCAATACATTTCCCTCATAAAAGAGGGTTTCCTTCTAGGGAAAAAACCCTAAAATAACTTCTACCGTCAGATCTGCGACCTTGTAATGAATGCTCCAAATTTACAATGAAATTACAATATACATTTACAAGGCAATTTTTCCTTCAGGAGCTTCATCCCCAAACCCCCACTTTCCCTCAGGCCTCGCAGAGGGGGAACCCCCCTCTACACTCCCCCAAGTGGAGGAGTGTACATTCTTTTGGGGTGTAACTTTTGAATCCGGAAGATAATCAGCCTCCAAAACCAATAGCAAGGAACTTTTCTTTCCAAGTCTAAGTATGCTTGTGACCTTTTTCACTGCTTTCACATGGAAGACTCTAAACCAACCCCTTCTCCCTTATAGTCTGGAGTCAAAATTAATAACACTTGTACTTCTACCAAAGTTGATTCCAACTTGTACCATGACTTAGTTGGTAGCCTCTTATACTTGCCTCACACATGTTCTGGTCTTTCCTTTTTTGTTGGTCTTGTTGTCTAGTATATGAAAACACCACATGAAATACATTGGAAAGAAACTAAAAGAAGATTTTTGTATTTCAAGGGCACAGTTTAGTTCAATATACATTATATTTCAAGGGGGGCCTCCTTTATTGGTCATTTTCACTGATTCATATTGGGCCAACGACCTTGATGATCAGAATTCTACTGTAGGTTATGTTTTCAGACATGGTTCACAACCTGTCACTTGGGCCCATAACAAACACCATGAGATTATTGTTTCTTCAATAGAAGCATAACACTGAACAATGGTTAATTAAATTCAATATGTCTTGTGGCTTTGATAGATCCTTTCATAGTTTGGATTCCAACACCAACATCCGATAACCCTTTGGTGTGACAATCAGAGTGGCATCATGCTTGCCAAAGATCCAATTCAACATCTGCATGGCAGACACATAGAGATACACATGCCCTTCATTACAAATATAATTCATGATGAATTTATTAAAGTTCTTATTTTCCCTAGAGAATATCAAGTTGCATACATTTTCACAAAGTCTCTTATAAAAGAAAAGTTTCCAAACTTCAATCTATGTTATGAGTTTAGGAACATATCATTAAGGGGGCGTTATGACATGAAATTGCCTTGGGTCTTTTATCCCTTAGGTTTAATTTTTTTTTATTCTTTAGACTTTAGGTTTTCTTTATTTTTCTTTGTGCGATTCCCTTAGGTTAATAAAGAAATAGGTTTTGACTCACTTTTGGATCACACATAGATTTTAATCCTAGGTTCATTCTATGGTTTATGTCTTTGGCTCACCTTATGAATTGAAATAAATCATAATCAATCCCATGATATTAATGACTTGACACATCACTCCATCCACTCATACTCTTTTTCCTTGCCATGTTGTCCCTATGTCTATTAAAGGGGGGGTCAACTCAATTTTTTAAAAAAAGGCACTGCCAACTCACTAGGAGTTTCTATAGCACATATTTGTCCTTTGATCTTTTCTATAATTTGTCGTAATCAGTTGAGGTAATGATTTCTCTAGTTTTAAGTGCCCTTGTTCATTAAAAGAGAATATTGAGATTTTCTCATTTATGAGCTTGCTAACTGTTTAAGCATTTCAATTTTTCTCCCAAGCTTGGTGTTGCTAAAAGAACTAGTTCATAACAAATACAAATTATGGTACGGGATCGACTATCAAAGCTAAATTGGAGGATGAGGTGGATGCATCACTTCCCTAGCTTATTGCAGATACTCCATTATCAGTCACCATATCCAGGTATTTCGTGAGTCCTATCAATTTCATGGTAAAGTCTTGAGATACCCTTTCCTTGACTTTTGGTAGCGCCCAACGCTACAGACTGCATCCTCTCTCATCCATTTTCACTTGTATCTCTTTTTCCACAGACTTTGCAGCTCTTTGTCACCCAGATTTCACCTTTCTAGAGATCAAGTCATTTTTCTTCTAAATATTGAGTACTCGTTCAGTCACTTGGCCCTTGTGTGCACACTGTGCTACAGAAAGTCACTGCTAAAACTATGCTACATATCCCATGTTTCATGCGCTGTATTTTACTTGGATTGGTCAGTGCTATATTTTGTATTCAAAGACCGATGCATTAGCCTCTTATTTTCACTATATCATCATTCTTCATCTTAATATCTACTAGCAGTGATTGGAAGAATCCCTATATACCCTTCCAAAGATTTGATGACCATGGTGTGGTGATATAAAACTGAACAGTGCATCCATGCCTTCCTTAAAACATAATTTATTTCTCTCAATTTTAAAGAAAGGCCATCCAATCAGTCTATTGTTAATTCAAGGTGAGTTTGAGGAAAATCCTTGAGAGAGAGCAACCATTATTCACTGTCATTTCTCATTTTATCTCCATCTGTTTGTTTCTTTTAACCCTCACCACACCACAACCTTTGATCCCCTGTTTATATCCATGGAGAAACCTCAAAGGAAGAAGTATCACAAAGGAAGGAGTGTGGTTAGGACTGAACCCTATGACATGCACTTGTTTGATGTTGAGCCAATGGTTAGGGAGGTTTTCCAAAGGTTTGGTTGCCTCTCGTTTTTCCAAAACATGTAGAGGGGACACCCTGAAGTAGCAAGGAAGTTTGCATTACACTTTGATGGCATTACACTTTGAAGCCTCTATTGCAGAAACCAATGGGATTCCTAATACTGGTGAGAGGTGGTTTAAATACATGATCTTAAATTCTTCCTTCTCCAAAGAATTCCTCAACCCAGACTATCAAATAGACAATTTTTCCAAGGGAGTTCCTAGAAGCCACCTAGTTGAAGGTTTTGATAAAATGATGAAGATCACCCAGAGATACTTTACATGTTAGGGAGCGTTTAACATGGTATACCGGTATCATATAAGACTCTTGCTACATTTTACTAGTAAATATGTAATGATATCCCTTTTTGTCTTTTGAGGGGCATGGGAAAGATGTTTGATAGAGTCCAATCCAAGTCCAAGGCTGTGGACACTAGTATCTTTCACTTTGGATTGATCAGTATGTTGGTGATTGATGAATTTAAGAAGAGGAACATGCCTTGGGAAAAATTCATTGTCTCTACCCATTTGTAGCTGGATATATCCTCTACTGCTCAGTCTAGGATGCAAATCCCTTTTCCATATACTAGTATTGCTCCAGTAGGAACAAGCAGGATAATAAAAAGCAAAGCTACTAATCAAGACAAAGAATACCTCAAGGAAATTGAAGAATATGGGAGAGAGATTGATCACTCTTGAAAAAGAGATTTTTCACCTCCCCCTACACCTAAATTGGAAGAAGTCCGTTCATCCACCAAAACCAAAACCAAGAGGGGAAGGAAGTTGCATTCCCCTTCACCTTCTCCAACAACTAAGATCAGAATAGGAAATCCTTTTACTAGATCGTCAACACTCAAGGAAGCTATTGAAATAGAATTATTACCCAAGGCTTCAGTTCCAAGAAAAGAATAAGATAAGGGTAAAGGCATTGAGAAACCTATTGAGGTGATAAACATCAACACTCCACCTAGTAATCCCACTTTCAAAATATTGATCAGATAGCTCAGGGATGCTAGGAAGAAGGTTGCTCGTTTGAAAGAATAAAATTTGATCGAGAGAATTAAGATGAAGGAGCTCATGGATATTTACAGTGACACACTTGATATGGAAATATTTTCAGCAAGAAGTGCCATGCCTCTCCATAAGAAAATTAAGAACCTCTATAGGAAAAATAGAAGCTTTCAGTCCCAAAATAAAAAGCTCAAGGAGGAATTGCAACATTTTAAGGATGAAATTGCATAGAGGAAACTAAATGTTCTGGTAGAAGATTCCATTGAAAGAGATGAACCAACAGTTAAGAAGAGTACACCTGCAGTCAAGAGGAATATCCCAGCGAAGGAGAAATATATTGCTATGGAAGAGGGAAGTTCTCCTGCAACAAGGAGAAGTGTTACATTGATGAAGTAGTTGGGGGATGACAGATCAATTTTTCTGGGGGGGTCTCTTTTTGCAAGTGAAAGGTGATGAAGGACAATATAAATTTTCCACCTATACATGCATCTATAGGCTCCTAGTCCATCAGCTAAGTTTTTTTTTTTTTTGAAGGATTGGTCTCATCACACAGAAAAAACAGAGACATTCCATAGCATCATGGAGCTACATAATCATATACATAGTATGTTCTATAAAACTGCACTACCTAGAATGCAACGAAATATCCTAGATGAACTACATAGTGGAACTATCGATTCTATAGAATGATATGAAATCTCCTAGCCGAAATTAATAGTGGCGCTAGCAATTCTGCAATAATGTGTCAACAATTGCACTACCAATCTGCAGGACTGTGTCAACTTTGGCGCTACTGAATCTGCAAGAACATTTTATGGATGGCTTTACCAAATATGTAGAGCTACACAAGACTGGCGCTACAAAATCTGCAGAGTTTTTTTGGAGGAGGCACTACAAAATCTGGAGATTTGTTTTGCGAAGGACTCTAAAAAAATCTTTGCCAAATGCGCTACTGAATGTTGCTACGAACTGGCCCTTACAATCAAAGGATTTAGATTCATGACTCCTTATTGATTGTTGATGACGTGGAGAGAATAAAGGATCATAGGTGGCAGCATGGAGGCAGTATACGACCACTAAAGGACACTTGGAACTGAAAAAGAATGCACCTAAGGAAGGAGATATGTCAACTAATTCTTGTTGGAGTGGTTGCCAACATGGCTCCATAATTGTAGCAGTTTGTTAAAATCTGTTAGCACATGTGTTAAAATTTTATCTGTTTTGAAGAATCCTAGGTTGGTAAGGCCAACTCACACCTCTAGCTATTTCCTTTCCTCTTTGGATTATAAATTTATCTTCTAAATTATTAGAGAGGGTCGAATGGTTGAGCTGGGCTCCCTGATTGTAATATTTTTTACTAAGTAAATTGTTCTCTAGTTATGTATTGGACTTGATAATTTTTTATTAATAGAAGTCAGTTTATATTTATATCATATTTTTGCCTCTTATGTTGAAGTACTATCACAGAGAAATCCCCTTGCGGACAAGTGGATTCTCTCTTGGATACTAGACCCCTATGACCAAGACAGAAAATGTCGTTGTGGACACTGGCATTCCTTTTAGATCTAATTAAGTTAATGTATGAAGAGGAAGAAGAAAAGTGTACCTTTTTAATGGATTTTTTCCTCACCCAGTCCAAGTTGAGCTTCGATCCTAAGCTCCTCAATAAGTCCTGTAGAAAAAACAAAGATACAACAACTTCCTATTCTACTGAAGTTAGCTCAAAAATAGATCTATCTACTAGAGACAAGTTCATGAGATGTATGCAAACTTTAAAGGAAATAGGCCAAACATAGATTTATATTAATGAGAACAAAGTGGTTCTTACAGCCATGGATGTAGTGTAACAACTTTACCAAGATCCCTTTGTTTAGACCCTTGCTCGAATAACCCACATAGAATGTTGATGCTTCAATGATATCTCCCTTATGAGATCACAAGTTTGACACTTTACAATGTCTTTACCTTTCACCATGAGATGGCTTCCTTATATAGGCTTGGAGAGGCCTAACCACTTGAGATGCATTTGGGATAAGTTGAGGATTCTTCTCCTTCAGTTGAGGATCTTCCCTAAGATCGAGGCTTGACCTCATATTCAGATCCAACCAATTTCAGAGATTGAGGGGATTATTCCCTGATTTCCCTCAACAGACCAAAATTTACCCAAAAAAGGGGTAGTGCTCCCTCTGAATGGGGTACAAAGTGTTCCAACGCTCCCCCAGAAGAGGATACAAAGCGCCAACACTCCCTAACAGAGCATAGGGGAGAGCTCCCTTCAAAAAATTAACTTTTTAATGGTTTTTTCAATGGAAAAAGACTTGTACTTTTTGTCAAATGATTTCTCCTCTTCAAAACTAGTCTTTGAGGTGTCCTTCAAGTGTTATTGACAACAATATGATATTTGTGACACTTGTATGTGAAATGTGACACTTACGAAATTTGGTAATGACGACTCTAGGCCATTATCTTAGTGAGTAATTTTGATGTGTAACAAGTACTCATGATTGGAAGATCCATATGATATTGTTATGGTTGTGTTATTATGAATGTTTGATTATGATACTACTATGATGTTCTTTAGTGTTCTTTAAATTTGAATTCAAGAAGTTCTTGTGTTTGATTTTTTCCTCCTTGGGTTGCTTGAAGACTTGATGTCAATAGCATACCTTTACACCTACCTCACTAATTCTTCCTCCTATTCAGTTTTACTCCCATTCACTGACTGAATCTAATCAATACCTCATTTTCTTATGCATGCTAGCCCATATTTCTGAGTTAAAACATTATTATTTTGAGTATTGTCCATTTTACCTTTAATCACTCATTTACATTTACACATACTTTGATAGGTACTGGGATTATCCTCTTTGCAATCTGAGGGTGATTCACAGTGCTAACATTCTTGGTGTCGTTTATGGGAAACATATTGAAGACATTTCCCTGGGGTTGAGCGAAAAATAAATAATGATTCTGAAGGTGCACTAGAAATCAGTACATTGAAGATTGCAACTTTCACTGAGTGACTCCTTTGTTTCATGTAACATCCCTCTCTAGCGCACTGAGACCACTTATTATTTGAGGACACTTGCTCGCAAGTGATCTGGACCCTTTGATGTTAGACCTTTGTATATGATTATAATGTGATTGACAGATGACTTGATGTGTTACTATTTGGTTAGACGGGTGCTATTGACTCAGTTTGATTGAGTGTGCAAGGTTTTTGACCTTGAGGATGCAGAGGCATCAGTAGAACCCCCCTTGGACTCCGGACTGAGTCAGGGAGTGTGCTTTTGGGTTGATATGTTTACTATGATGTTTCATTTGATTTGATGATCTGATGTTGACATTTCTGACATGGTTATTGGTGATGCAGGCTGACTATAGCTTGCCGACTTGACTCACATATGGAGTAAAGGGGCCACACACAATTGCAGAGAGGTTGAGGGAGAGGGG
>JASDQU010226619.1:0-17422 GCA_032191745.1 Picea mariana | reverse complement strand
TTACTTTCCTTTTGGGAACCTTATCTCCCAACTTTAAACCTCCCTTAGATGTACCACATTTCTTGTGGCCTCTCTCTTTTAGTCAACATTGTTTTTGCCTACAATATTAGTATATTAACTCCCTCCTCGATTGTGGGAGCATCTTCTCCTTCATATTGATCTCTTGGATCCTATCATGGAGTTTTTGCTGCAAGTCCTTATCTTTGCTTAGCCTTGTCCTTGTATGCATTCCTCTTTGTGCCTTGTCTTACTCTCCTTTTAACTTTTTCTATTTTGTGAAGGAATTTCCTGTTACAACTTGTTGCTCATTTATTTTATTAATTTTTCTGGTCTTTTGGGCAATGGTGTTATTATCACAGAATTTGTACTTGTGAAAAGCCTCAAATACCTATTTGTGTAACAACTAGAAGTTTCTACCCCATCCACCTAAGTAGATATTTCCCTCGTTTTAGTAATGGAAGGAGGTCCAACACAAGGGAGGCTTCCCTAGTGACCTCAAGGGATCAAGTAGCAAGATTAGCCAAGCCTACAACCCCCTATCTTAGTCACTTAGATGTTAGGTCTAGGTCTAGGAGATGTAAAAGGAAAATGAGGTAATTGGCTCACCTGTACGAGACAATAAACAATCCAAAGCATAAAATAGGCAATTACCAAGTTATGTAGCTCATTAATGAGCTCTTAGACACTAGATAATCAAATAAACAAATTGTTGATGAAAAATTACAACAGTAAGACAGTGTATAAGACCAATTAATATTTTGTAACAATAGGAAAAAGTACCCATAAATATACCAATTGAGCATAAGAATTAAGCCTTCAATAAGTGCAGTAACATCCAATTGCTAGACTATGATTCTGAGTATATTTAGCCACTATTTCAAGTAAGTGTGCAACAATTAGATCAAATCCTAGTGGTTGTAGCAAACCTATATAACAACAACAATGAATATCATTTGTTTGCTAGGGTTAGAGTTAGTGAAGTTAGTTAAATTTCTTGGAGAGGGTGTGTACTAATTCTAAGAATATTTTCACCACAAAGAGAGCTCTAGACTAGTGCCATCTACTTTCTAGGGATATGGAGTCAAGCATGCAACACTTTGAAGAATGAATTAGATGCTCAAGAAGAATGAAGTTTTAGCCCTAAGGTGCAACCTCTCTTGGACCTTAGGACTAAAACTTACAAGAAAAATGATTTATAGGGTGCAACCTCACTTGGGCCCTAGATGCCATTTTTTTTTTCTAGATTACCTAGTTCAAGGATTGAAATAGACTAGGATCAAAACCCTAAGGTGCAACCTCTCTTGATCCTTAGGTCATTGAATCTTAGCAAGAGACTAGGTCTCTTAATGCTTTCACTAAAACTTGGGAAAACAAGGGTGTAGGAGAGAAACCTTATGTCTCCTTCCTAGGGTTTCACTAGAACAAGTAACATGCAACAAGATAGTAATTACCACATTGTACCATGAGCAAACATATGAACTTAAAATAAATTACTTACTTATCCAAGTTGCTATGCCAAGAAAACCTAGTTGCAACAAGATATCATCCAAGAAATGAAAATCATCCACAATGCAATCCTTCTCCAAAGGTGCACACTAGATCCAAGAGACAGATAGTAGAGTGAAAATTTTCTAGAGCTCTCAGTCACAAGTGAGATGTGATGATGAAAAATTAAAATGAGTGCTAGCCTTATTTATACAAGGTAACCCTAGTGATATTGTCCACATAGTTTGAGTAAAATCATTACAATTCATGCTAGAAGTGAAGTCGAGCCCTCAAAATAGCCTCTACAATAACAAATAAATGCAAAATGGTCATCATAAAGCCACACGTGTGGTGACGTCAAGCCTCCAAGAGGTGAAGGAGGGCCTCCCAAGGCCATGTATCATCATCCAAAGTGAAAACAAGGTGGGATAATGTCATGCCCCCTCAAATCATCATGTGGTGTCCATCTGGAAAGCAAACCCCAACATCTCCATCAAACCCTAGCATGACGTCATCATAAACAAAACTCAAAGTCTAAGGTGTGAAGGATGGCGTCCATGGTGGAGGGTGTACATCATCTTTGCATGTTGTCCAAGCCAAACCAATTGCAACGTCCATCAAATGGCTAGGTAATGTGTGGGTGCATAGTCCAAAGTATGGGCCTCCTGCCCATAAGTGTGTCATCATGACCATATCTGTCAAAATCAAGCCCATCAGTCCATCATCCAAGGTCCAAAAGATGTGAGAGCCTATATCTGAGTATGTCAAACCACCAAGTGACTCAATGTTTTGCATCACACATGGCATATCCTATAAAAAGATGCACAACGTCCTGGTGAAAGCATGGGACTCCCTTCAAAACCCATGTTAGGGGCATCCAAATCAAATCAAAGCATGGAATCAACTAAAACCAAGGTTCATAAGGTATAAGACCCCTTAGATCATACATAGTAAGTTGTTACTTAAGATATAAGCCATATAAACAGTTCACATCAAGTATCCCCTTTAAACTTCACATTAAATCAAGACTTAATGCAAGTTGGCAAGTTTGGATATTGGAGGGTTATCAGAAGACCCTATTAGGTGTGCCAACCAAAGCAAGAAAGAAAAGGCCCAAGTAGAGGGATATGTCCTGGGAGTAAGCAGGAAAGAAAAGAACCCTTTCAAGAATAAGTGTGATGTGAAACGGATTGGGATTACTTCATGGCTATGAGGTCATCTGGTCCATTTGTATGAGCGCCTTTATGGAGGATGTGCTTGCTCTTGAGTTACCACTTTCTAGGCGCTATGCTTTTCCAACCCCTTAGTCTGCCTTTTTATTAGTCCAACTTCAACCAATGATCCTCATTCACATGCTTAGTATATTAAGTGCAACACTCCATATGAAAGAAGGACTAATGTACCTCATGGTGAAGCTTGGCTTACCATCTCCAAAGACTATGTTGACTAGATGTGATGAGCTTGGCTGATCCAGAATAGAAGAGGAAAATTTGAGGGGGGGTGTTGGGCTGCCATAGGTGGACATGCTGATCATCATCATCACCATGATCATTGTCTTCATTGTGGGCCATGAGACATGATTTCCTCTAGTTACCGCTAGGCATGGGGGGGTAACAAGTCCTTTATTTCCTTATTGAGCTAAAGTTCGAAAGCTCAAGTGCAATCTTGTGTAATTGAGAGGGAAGGCCATTGTCACCCCACCAACCCTCTTTTACTTCAAGCCATCTCTGCTTCGGCTCAAGGAGGTTTCCCTAGATTAAGATTTGCTAGGACATAGGGTAAGGAAGCTCAATGTGGAGTGAAGTCCAAGCAAAATGAGTTTGGGTAGCTTTAGAGTATTGAAGAAGGCAATTGGAGGTTTGAAGGTTAGTGTCTTTTCATTGAGCATATGGAGTCAATGTAGTGCTTCAATGGAGATCAAGGGAAAAAGAAGACTTGAAGGCCTATCCTAGGATTATCCCCTCATAATCCTAGGTCAACCTTCTAAGAGAGAAAACCTTAGAGTTTATCCCCTCATAAACCCTAGGTGTCATCCTATTTCTTCAAGAGCTTCTAGCACAAGATCAAGGGAAGTAGGTTTTAAACCCTAGGGGGATAGCCACTCCTAACCCTTAGAACTAAACCCTAGCCAAGGTAAACCTTAAGGGGATAGCTACTCCTAACCCTTAAGGCAAACCTTGCATGTCTCAATGAATTAAGATGGATAAAACAAGGGAAGGGGATGACCACTGTCAATCCTTCCTTAGGGTTTCAAGTATACATGATAACATCCACTTATTACCACTCTAATAAAGAATCCACCAAATGTATTGAGACAAAAAATTTAAGCTTGGGATAGAACACTTACTATACCAAGTTGCTATGCATGAGAAACCCCAATTTCATGAAACATCCACCAAAACAAGAGAAAACATCCACTAGATCAATCTTCCAAAAAATGCGTCCAAGTACAACACAAGATGCTTCAACAAAATTTCAGAAATTTCAGACCTCTCAAGGGAAAAATCCCTCAAGTTGATGCGTTCAAATGAGAGGAAGTGGCACTCTATTTATAGAGGGAAAGGCTCAATTTCCTCTTACAATAAAATATTATTTTCTAAGCTAAAATCCCCTGTACTAGCCTATGGAGAGGCAAAAGGCTCTCTTCAACAATTAAATAATCCTAAAATAATACAATTTTGGAGCATTCATGCCACATGTACAAAATTAAGTGGCAGAACCCCTCCCAATGGTGACCCATTCCCATAAATGAAGGGAAAAGTGGGGGTGTTGGTGCATCATCCAGCCTCCAAGGACCCTTCAATGTGTAATGATTCCGCAATGAAACCTTTCAAAGTGGGCACACAAACCCCCAAGGGGTATGACCTTTCCTCCAAGAATGTCTTCTAAGCCACTTAGTGTCGTCCAAAGGTGGGCATAAAACCCCAAACCTGAAAGCCTACTCTTCATCAAATTATACTTGAAGGTCAGCTCAATCACCCAAGTTCACACCAAATCAGCATTTAAAATCTGCAAGAGGTCGGCTCAAGTAATATTTACACATACAGGTCGGCTCTGACTTAGTTTATAGGTCGGTCCTTCTAATCCTTATCCCAGCGCCAATGTATATAAATATCAGTTTGATCCTCACTCATTTTCATTATTTGGGGCGCTGGGCAAAGCCCTCTTCGATTTCCTCAGTCAAACCTGTGATTACAGGTGCTCTTGGACAGACTTTGTTTGGGTGCTCAGCTTCAAAACTCTTCCTTTCTGGTTCAAACTTTGTTGAGTTCAATCCAAGGTATTCCAGATCCCATCTGCTGTTGAACTCGTCCAGCTAGTTAGAAGCATAGTTGAAAAGGCAATAAGATTCCTTAAGCCTCTCGAACACGTGCCTTTCATTTTTAAAGGCTGGAACAAATACGGATATAAACATTTTCATCCTTTTGTCAAAACTGATATCTTTCAGCGGTGGAAGATTCCCTTGATTGTGACCTGTAATTGTGTTCTCCATACATTCTTGGAAACCCACGTGCTGGAACATTTTGTGTCTCACGGGTCTCTCTCCTCCAATAGTTTGAGGAAGATCTTGACCGATATGAATTTATTTGTTGATCTGCATGTCTACTACCGTAATAGTTTGGGGGCCTCATACTAGATGCAGAATCAGTTTGAGTATGGCCAGCCAAGATTTTACTAGAGGCAAACCAATCAGCCAATTTGGCTTGCTCTTCAAGACTATATAAGTTGGCTGGGCTGTTTTCTTCCTTGAGCTGTCCACTTGTCCCGCGAATTACAATATGTGACTCAGTCTATACTTGGTTCTCCATTTGTGGCAACTTCAACCACCTCTTCTCTCATGTCTTGTTGAAGCCCTCCTTCATTCTTAAGGGAACTCTGGTAAAATTTCTTGCTGCTACCACAAATACATTCGCACCAGAATTCTGAGAATAGACCCTCATCACTGATGTATGGAAGAAGCTTTACCACATTCTCAAATGTATGTTAAATACCTTCATCACTTGATGTTTTTCACTGCTACCTTTTGTCTACAAAATACCTTAAATGCTTCTTTCCATAGACCACCTGCATCCAGTGGGATAATACTGTGCTCTGTCACAGTTCCCAAAGCTCTTTTTACCAGCAAGACTTGCAGATACACTGATCATGATATCTTGTTTAAATGCAAGCGCAGAGAAATGACTAGTCAAATGTGACCATGCCAGGTCACCAGCAATGTCTTTATGTTCACGCTCAGAAGCCAGATCTGCTGGTGCAAGATCTGCAAGGGCGTTGGATCTGTGGGTAACACACCCATGCTTTAAGATGAGTTCACATGGTACCTACCTCTCACATAGTCTCCGTAGGATGTTAATAGAGCCAACCACGGTCTTATATAGGACCTCTTGCATAAGAGTTTCGCTTGCCCAAGTTGAACCCATGAGACATTTTGACTTATATAGGACCTCTTATATATTTGACTTGGTGTATGACTAGTCATATATAATGTTGGAAATCTTAATGGAAAAACATACTTGCCTCCGACTTGGACCTGAGTACAATAAAACAATTTGTATTGACTAACTTGTTTGTTCCTTGCATGATGGAAAGTGAGGATATCTACGACATTTGGTAGTAACTTGGTCATTGAAGGACCTTGTTGTTCATATAGTCTCTAGTGCTTCTTGTTAAATTTAGAGCTGCTATTAAGTTCTTTCCAATTTACTAGACAATAATAGCATAAGCAGGATCATTGAGAGAGACACAATCACAAGGTACACAACATTTTATCCTTGGAATCTTTCATGGGGGAGAAAACCCAACAAAAACTTCCTTAATATAGATTGTCAATAAAATGCCAAGATAAAAGACCAAACACTAGAGAATATCAAAGACTGAGCAATGTGCCTCTCTCTTCTCTTTCTTCTAACTGCAACTTCCTTCAAACTTGCACACTAGATGAGTGACTTAAGTGAGTGAGAGAATGAGGCGCTAACATCTCTTATTTATACTAGCTGAGGAGTGCCAGGGTTGTGTCTTTTCATCAAGCAGGGCCAACTTCTCCAACTAGTGGCTAAAACCACTTTAATTGTCCCTAGGGACTGACTTCTCAATTAGCATCATTTGATTAGGGTTTGACCAATCCACAAAAGGGGATTTGGTCATACATAAGTCCCGACATGATCAATCCATAAAAGGGGATTGATCTACATGACAATAACTCAATTATAATTGGAATATTCTTCGCAATGACAATATTTCAACACTCTCCCTTAATAAGAAGGGTATTCTACAATACAACATCATCAGGAGAGAGAGAGAGAGGGTAGCAATATCATCAACATCTGGAACATTGACTGGCATATATATAAATCATCATAATTTTTTTCTTCATCATCAATAACATCATCTTTCACAACATGGAGCTGGAGTAGCATCATCATCATCTGCATCAACATCAATTAGCATAATGCTAAAGCAACAACATCAACACCATCATTAATAGCATGAGGTTAGTATAACATCATCAACAACAACACAAGACTGATACATCATCATCAACAACGACACGAGGCTAAAACAACATCATCATCAACAACACGAGGTTGGAACAACATCATCATCAATGACACGAGGTTGGAACAACATCATCATCAACAACACAAGGCTGGAACAACATCATCAACAATAACATAAGGTTGGAACAACAACATCATCAAAAACACAAGGATGGAACAACAACATCATCAACACGAGGCTGAGATAACATCATCAACATCATATAGCAACATAATGAGACAGGTCTAACAACAACATTTTGTGGTACTTTGATAGGCCCTAGGGATCTTCCCATGAATCATAAGATTCCCTAGGATATAAAATCTTAACAGAGCTACCACTACTAACCATAGTTGGCATATACATGCACAGGTACTCTGATAGACTGTCCTTATCGGACCTTTGGGATTTGTCTAGAGATGATCAGTCCCCTAGGATATAAAATCCTAAGTGAGCTACTAGTTGTTGGTGAGGATACCATAGTATCATCAACATCACTCCCCCTTTCGAGGGAGGTTCTATCAGACTATACCAAGCTTGTCTCGAAAGTATTCAAACCTTACACGAGACAGAGGCTTGGTCAACACATCTGCAACCTGCTCATATGTGCCAACATCTTGGAGCTTTACAATTTCCCATTGCACCATATCATGAATGTAGTGATACCATATTTCTATGTGCTTCAACTTGTCATGGAACACAAGGTTCTCCTTCATCTTTATGCAACTCTGGTTATCACATAGAATCACGATTGCTTCCATCTCCAGATCAAATAGACCTGTCAACAACTTTCAAAGCCATATGGCTTCACAACTGGTAGAACACGCTGCAATGTATTCTGCTTGTGTCGTGTTGAGAGAAATACTAGATTGCTTCCTACTCTTCCATGAAGTCATGTTTGGCCCCAAACTGAAACAACATCCTGAAGTGCTCTTTCTGTTAGAAACACTTCCATCCCAATCTGAATCAGTATAACCATTCAATCTGAAGTCATGATATCCATTATAACAGAGACCAAAATCCAATGTACTCTTAAAGTATATCATCACATGTTTAGCGACAATGAGGTGAACACGTCTGGGCTCTACCAGATACTGACTCAAGGTGTTCACAACAAAACATATATCTGGCCTGGTATTTGTCAAATACATCAACGATCCAATGATTTATTTGTATAGCGTAGCATCAACCAATTCTGACGTAGTATCAACCAAGAGCCTCAACTTTGTTTCCATGGGTGTATTCATGGATTTACATTCCAACATATCAAACCTCTTTAGTATTTCAAGTGCATACTTCCCTTGGTTAAGAAAGATCTTCTCTAGGCTCTTCCAAACTTCAAGACCTAAGAAATAATGGATCAGACCTAGGTATTTGATCTCAAATTCTACAACGAGATTCTTCTTACAGTCGGTGATGAGATTTTCTTCTCCAATTAAGAATAAGTTATCCACATACAATAACAATATAACTGGCTCATCATTCATAACCTTGAAGTAAAGCCCAATCTTGTTAGGAAACTATCAATTCTACCATACCAAGCTCTAGGAGCTTGCTTCAATCCGTACAGATCCTTCTTCAACCTGCAGACATGAGTCTTTCTATCTTCAACTTCAAACCTTTGAGGTTGTTCTATATACACTTCTTTTTCAATAACACCATTTAAGAAGGTTGTTTTCACATCCACTTGGTGTAACTTCCAATTCATCTTGGCTGCAAGAGATATAATTGTTCTGATAGAAGTGTATCTCACTACAGGATGAAACGCTTCTTCATAATCAATGCCTTCCTTTAGAGAAAAACCATGATCTACAAACCTTGCTTTATGTTTTTCAATACTTCCATCTGCAGCATGTTTTATCCTGTATAACCATTTGAAAGATACCACATCTTTGTTCTTTGGTTTGGGAACTATTTCTCATACATCATTCTTTATAATGGATTGGTATTCTTTTGTCATGTCATCTTCCCATTCTTTCTTCTGAATGACTTCTTCAAAGAAAGTAGGATCATTTTCTATGAGATCACACATCAAATCCATGTAACTAGAGAATGGCTTAGGTTTCTTGATTTGTCTCATGGTTCCTTTTGGGGAACCATACTTCTGTCCATCTTGAATAAGATCTCTTGCCCAAGATGGCTTTCTCTCATGAGAGATCATCATTTGGGGAGGTTCTTGGGATTCTATCATATCATGATCTTCTAGAATCTCATCATCGGGGGTATTTGTAACTTCCCTCACCGGTTATGCAACTCTAGGAGCTACATGCTCTTCTTCATATACTTCTTCAAGTTGGCATCTCCTTGATTTCTTGAGTGCTGCATATTCATCAAAGGTTACATCTCTGTTGATCTCAATATGATGGTAACCTGGTATGTAAATTTTGAAGGCCTTAGAGACCTCACAATATCCAACAAATATTCCCTTCTTTCCCGAAGGGTCCAACTTGGTTCTCCTTTCTTTCCAA
This sequence comes from Picea mariana, assembly GCA_032191745.1. Lineage (NCBI taxonomy): Eukaryota > Viridiplantae > Streptophyta > Pinopsida > Pinales > Pinaceae > Picea > Picea mariana. The sequence continues at coordinate 7,931 of JASDQU010226619.1, read as the reverse complement.
ATGTGTAAAAACACTGGACAACCAAATATATTGAGATGGCTTACTTTTTTCTTGTTTCTGGAGAACATTTCTTCAGGGGATTGAATCCAAGTGCACTATGGGATAATATGTTTTGGACATACATTGTTGTTCTTGCTACTTCAACCCATAAGTGCATTGGAAGATCTTGATCATGGATCATAGTCTTCATTACTTCCATTGTAGTTCTATTGTTTCTTTTTGCTACACCATTTTGTTGAGGATTGTAGGGAGTGGTGAGCTCCCTCTTAATCCCGACATCTTTGCAAAATCTTACAATTTTTTTTGAGGTGTATTCTCCTCCATTATCTGACCCGAGTATCTTGATTTTTCTTTCAGATATATTCTCTATCAAGCCTTTGAATTCCTTGAATTTTCCAAACACTTCATCTTTTGATTTCAATAAGTAAACCCAATTCTTGTGAGAATAATCATCAATAAATGACACATAGTATACATACCCACTAAGAGAGGTTTATGGCATTGGGCCACATACATCTGAGTGGATGAGCTCCAAGATTCCTTCTTCTTTACTGTCACTCTTCGAGAAAGGATTCTTTATGTTCTTTCCTTTTGTGCTTTTGTGCATCCCTTGCACACACCTTCATGATCAACCTTGAATTTTGGTAGATCTATCACTACCATTCTTACATATGGTAAGGCTTTGTAGTTGATGTGAGCTAGTATTCTATGCCAAATTTCACATGGACTCTCAGTGGAGTGAGTCAAGGCTGCATTTGAGTGACCTTTTAATTTATATAGGCCACCTTCTTCTGTTCCAATAACAATTGCATATTCTATGGTTTTTCCTTTATGCCACATAAGGACTTCACCATATATGAATGCAACCCTTAAACCTTTCTTATCTAAATATGATATAGAAAGTAAGTTCTTTTTCAAACCTGGTACATAGAGTACATACTTCATCTTCAATGGGGTCCCTAAATCAAGTTTGTAAGTGGATTCTCCCACTCCTTTGATATGGTACTAGTAATCATCTCCGAGTGTAACTTTCTAGGAAAAGTTATTTTCCTTAAGGCTATAAAGAATGTCTCTCTGACCTGTCATGTGCTTAGAAGCACCACAATCTATGATCCAAGTGTCCTCTCTAGGTGACACGGATCTTGAGAGGGCAGAGAATAAAACATTGGCTTCAATCTTTTCTCTAATCATCTTTGTGGGTGGCTCATCATCTTCAATTGCATGGGCATGGTGTCTTTTGTTATTTATCTTCTTGTATTGTTCTCTTCTGGTTGGAAAATTCTTAACAATATGTCCCATCTTATCACAATGATAACATTGTTAAGAGGATAAATATTTTTCTCTTCTTTGAGATTTATGAAGCTTTTGGAATCTCCTTGGAGGGTGAGATTCCTTATGGAAATGGGTGAATCTCTTTGGGGAGTGAGATTCCTTGTGTAGGTGGGTCTCCTTCTGGAAGTGAGACCTTTTCTTTCCTCATTTAGCATGAGCATCTAGGGATTGATCTTCATCCCTTAGTAGTACTTCTTCTTAGTTAGCTACTCTTTCTTCTTCTTGAACACATTCTTCCCAAAGACTGTCAAATTAGAGTTTCTCCTTTCTTGCACATATAGTTTGAATGAAGGCATCCCAAGGTCTTGTGAGACCATTAAGATTTGTCATTATGAGTTCATATTCATCTAGGTTGTCTCCAATTGCTTCTAGTTGTTCCTTGAATTGAGAAACCCTAGAGAAATAGTCATGAACGATTTCTCCTTTCTGCATATTTGTATTCTTGAGTTGGGTTCTCAAATTCATCTTCTGGTTGATATTCCTTCCTTCATACATTTTGGTTAGGGCATCAAACATTTATTTTGGAGTATTCGTAGAAGACACTTGAGGGATCAAGTGATCTTTAATAGAGTATGTAATGATTCTTTTGTCTCTAATCATATCCTTCTGGTACTTTTCTTTGGCTACGTCTTCTGAGGGTTCCGGTACATTTTCCTTTATGAATTTTGCAAGGTCATTATCTTAAGAATGAGAGCAATCCTATACTTCCAAGAACAAAAGTTTTCCACACCTTCTAACTTGTCAGCAAGCTTAGTGCTTGTAGACATCTTGACCTGGAGCTAGGAAAATGACCAAAAATTAAAAGTGCTCAGAAATTGAATCTGAACTTACCAGGAGGTGCACTGGGCTGAGGTGAGTAGGCTGGTGCAGTCTGTTTTCAAAAAATCCAAATTTTACCCTTTGAAAATTGACTTGCGCAAATATGGACTGGTACTTCTTGTATTGGTTCTAGTTTCCTGGTTTTCTGGTACTAGTGAAAACTAGGGTTTCACTTTCCGAAGGCCTTGGCCACTGAAAAAGGTGCACTCAAGATGCTAATGAGTTCGCTAGGCTAGGGCACATTTCGTTAGATGGTTTTTAGGATGAAATTACCTTCCAAAAAAAAACCTTAATTTTCTTGTACGACAACAGTGACATTTGTGGTTACCCAGTGAAATGTGCTCTATTTAGTCAAGCTTTGATACCATGTTAAATTTAGAGCTTTTATTAAGTTATTTTCAATTTACTAGACAATAATAGCATAAGTAGGATCACTAAGAGAAACACAATCACAAGGTACACGACATTTTATCCCGGGAAACCCTCATGGGGGAGAAAACCCAACAAAAACTTCCTTAATATAGATTTCCAATACAATGCCAAGATAAAATACCAAACACTAGAGAATATCCAAGATTGAGCAATGCACCTCTCTCTTCTCTTTCTTCTAACTACAGTTTCCTTCAAACTTGAGCACTAGATGAGTGACTTCAGTGAGTGAGAGAATGAGGTCCTAACCTCTCTTATTTATACTAGCTGAGGAGCACTAGGGTTGTGTCTTTTCATCAAGCAGGGACAGCTTCTCCAACTAGTGGCTAAAACCACTTTAATTAGCCCTAGGGGTTGACTTCTCAATTAACATCATTTGATTAGGGTTTGACCAATCCACAAAAGGGGATTTGGTCATACATAAGTCCTAACATGATCGATCCACAAAAGGGTGTTGATTTACATGATAATAACTAAATTATAATTAGAATATTCTTCGCAGTTATAATATTTCAACACTTTCCTTGGTACACCCATGGGTTACAAACATCAAAACTAAATTCCTCTTCCTTTTTCCCTTCGACTGATAACATATGCCCCTTTCTCCTAAGGATATAATTTTTATGAAAGTCCCCTCAGACACATTATGTAGGTCACATAATAGCCTCAAGTTACCAAGGATATCCAAATAGTCAACATCAACACTCTACCTAAACTTGTCACCCATAGGTTAATGTAGGTACGATTCACTACCCTTTTACCCTCTTTTTTTTGTCCAAGGAGAAATTTGTGAAGAAACCCAAGGGATTATTCCCTTCATTTGTCCATGACGTCCCTAGTAAACCCATTAGAGTAGACTAGTGCTCCTCACCTAGGGCGATTTGAACTTGGCACCTATTGGCACAAAACTAGCAGAATGCCTAGTAACATTGACAACAACTGCTTGAGCTAACCCCTTGGGATGTTTTTACCTTCTTTTCTGTCATCTTTGTTGTTTATTTACTTCAATACTATTTTCTTGTTTACACTAGCATTGCTCGCTTGTCTAATGGTCAATTAGATATAGGCATTAATAAAGTAATTTCATCTTTAGGTTATTTTATGCTTTTAAGTGTTATTTCCATTTAGTTTGTTTCTTAGTCTATATATCCCACATTCATAAAGTGGATTGAATCGACTAGCTTGTAACCCTATCTATAAGGAAGCTTTAGCTACTCTTTTTATTAATGCAATACAAATAACTCTTTCAAGTGATGTTGGTTTATTTGTGTTTGATTTTCATGATATGGTATCAAAGCTCAGTTAGAGCTAGAGTCTGTGAGGGTGTGAAGACCTAGGGATTGTTGCCGGTAGAGATGGATTGAGGGATCGCCAGTGTAGCATATTGAAGAGTCATAAGGGTTATGTTGAAATGAGTTATCAATTTGTTTTAATTTTTGATTGAAGTAAAGTCAATTTTTTTAAGGGTACCTTGCAATTGTGGTTCTAGAAAAGAAAAAAAAGAGATTTAAAAAAAAATCATAAGACTCAACTGGACGATAGTATGATCATCATACAACCACTAAAGCTTAGTTTTCAATTGTACATAAAGTTGACAAAGTCGTACATCTATGAATCCATACGAATAATTGACCAAAAATGAGTCTAGCCTGTATGTGTGGATTTCAGACCTGTGTAGACCTATACAATGTTGCCAAGAAGAAATTTCAAGTCACCAAATGAAATTTTGACTGTTTGGACCTCAAAAATTGATTGTATGGATGCATTACAACTAATTTGCAGTGACAATTCCAATTTTTTTTGACAATACAAATCAATTGGAAGCAGATTTAAATTGTTCTTTCCTACATTGCTACCTAGATTTGCAGACCTGGAAGTTTTAGCTGTTGTTTTGGTGTTTTTTAGTAGATCTTGGGAGAAATTAACTGTTTTGGTGTTGTTTGTTAGTAAATCTGTGTGATTTGGTGTTGTTTTTGAGTAGATCTGTTAAAATCTAAACTTCTTGTGGCGTGCCCCATTTTTAGTTGGCATCATTGTTGTCTAAACACTTCCATTGTTTCCTCATACCTTGGTTGTGGAGTCTTATTTCCCTTATTTTTATATTTTGGATCCTCACTTGTGCTTGTCGCTACAAGAACTAACCCTATATTGGCTTTGACTCTATGAGAATTCCTTCTTTGTTTTCTCTCTTTTGGAAGGGAGTCCACCACTGTAACATGTTGCTCCCTCCTTTTATTTGTAATTTTGTAGGCATTTGGATGATGGAGCAAGTCTTTGGTCTTCTTGTTATTAATGTTTTGCATCCTTCACTCAAATAGGTATTACATGCATGTTTGGATTTTCTTATCATTGTTAATTTCCTATTGAAATTTTCAACTTCACTTTGTCATGCCTCATCCATGGTGGCTCTGTTAGTTTTTGTAGCTTAGAGGTAATTTTGCATTGGTTATTCCCAACATGCAGAAGTGATCGAGCAAATGCCTCTCTCTAGTTACTTGAGTTTATAAAGTAATTTTATAAAGTTAAGTTGGGTCTTTTAATATTTAATGGTTAAAAGAGACTTTATGATGTTTGGGTCACTTAAGTGATTTAAGTGAACTCAATGAAAGATTAAGTCATGATCATTGATCTCAAGAGGGAAATATTTAATCTTGACCATCTATCTCTTTGGAGATATAGGGTTAGGGTAGTTACTCATTAATGAGTTAATAAAAGATGGGGTGCACTTTTCAAGGAGAGGTTGAGAGGAATGTGAAGAATCACACTTTCCAAGAAAGATTGAGCTGAAAGGAAAGAGAGGAGCAACAAAGAGGATTGGAATGCATCCCAAGGAGCATTATCAACATTTAATACATGTCCGTACAACATTAAATAAGGATTGTACAATACAAATTTGTTGGGTTGTACAACTAATTTTATGCACTGAAATGGAGGAAACCATAGAACAAAAGTTTGGCATGATTTTCAAGTTTTTTAGCAAACAAAAATCCATATAAAAAAGAACAATTGTTGTGCACAAAAATTGAGGTTTTATTGCTGCCAAAAAATACTGTACAATACAGTCATACAGTAGAAATCTCGGCACAAATTTTGAGGCATAAATCAAGTTCAGTTTCTGAAGGTCTTTGACATAGTTTTCAAGGTGGATTGTTGGCACAATTGATGAGATAAGTGATATGTATTTAATGCTGAAAATGTTGTTTTTGTAAACTCAGAATTTTTCATGCAAGCTCAATAAAGGAATCTCTCCTTGGATGGATTTCCCTTTGGGTTTTTTCCAGGGGCATTGCCTAGAAATTTTTATGTCAAATGTGTGAAAGAATGTTGTCTATTGTTCATTTATTTCCATTGTTGATTTTCAAAATGCTTAGCCATTTGTATTTTTTCTCATAGTTCAAGTTTAATGCATGTGTTAACCTGCTTATTGTTGAATGACTATTGGAGGTTGAAATCTGATTATTTACTAAGTGTTTGTCCAATATTTTTCAACATGGTATCAGAGCTTGGGCTCTGAGGTTTAGTGTATGGAGTTTGTCACTTGAGTAGCAGTGATTTGCAAGGGTTTTTTCTTGGAAGAAGAATGGAAAAATGGTATTTGTTTGTTGGACAAGGATGACCTCCAGTCTCAAGTATGAGGATAGGTTGGAGGGGATCTCCAACTACCTGCAGTGGAAGGTAAAGATTGCAAATGTTCTCATGGGGAACAATTTATGGACGTTTGTGAGTACCACTATGACAATACCTTCGTCAGATCCCATTACCCTAGAAGATTTGTAACAAAAACAACAATTAATGCTCAGAAACACCACAATTTACCATGAAAAGCAAGCATTTAACTAATAGAATATTGTCCAATTGTTAGAGGTGATTTATGAACAAGTTAATCCACTTATAATTAGGTGTATGCAGAAAATTAAAACAATTTTTATTGGTTGTAGAAAACTTTTGTAAGAACAACAATAATTATTGTAAGTTTTTTCTAGGGTTAGAGTTAGTAAAGTTAGTAGAACACTTGAGAGATTAATAAAAGTGATTTTACCAACTACTTTCACCAAATATTATTTCTAGATCAGTGTCATTTCCATTCTAGGGCATATGTAGTCTCAAATGCATCCAAAATTGAAGATTGATCCAATTCAAACCAATAGGTAGAGTCTAAATCCTAAGGTGCATGCACATTTGGGCTTTAGGATTTAGATTTTGAGGAAAATGATATCTAGGGTGCAAACACATTTGAACCCTAGATATCGTTTCTCCCTTCTTGTAGCTTCATTTAGGTCAAATATCAATTGTGTAGGGCTAGAATCCTAAAGTACTATCACTTTAGGGCTTTAGGCTTCCAACCCTAGAAAGGTTGTTTCACCAACTTGGACAAATAAAACTTTGTGAGGGGAATAAACACTTATGTTCCCCTCTTAGAGTTTCAGCAAAACAATACTTCTTGCAACAAAATAGAAATTTCACCATTTACATTAACAAAATACCATAGAATTGCAAAAAAATACTTACTTTATCCAAGAAACCAAGAGCACAAAACACTAATTACAGAAATATCCATCCAAAATAAACAAAAGTGTCCACAATAGACCTTCTCCAAGCATAGTGTATAAGATAAGAGACCAAGAATGGTTGAAATAACAAAAATGATAGAAGTGTTAGCCCACAAAGTTGAGGAGTGATGATGAGAAACAAAAAGGCTAGTGCTAGCCTTCTTGTATGAGGCTAGTCTAGCTAATTTGTCCAGAAACATAACATAACATTCAATTCAAGTGGGGTCTACCTCTGATTTATCCTTTACAAATTCTAAAATGAAAAATATACATCAATAATGGCCACACGTGTGTGACATCAAGCTCTCTTAGGAAAAGAGGAGGCCTCTTAAGGCCACATGGAACCAATCCAAGGTGAGGTGAATGCCAATTAAGTGTCTCCTCACCATGGCCCTGCCAAATCATCATTGGTACCCCAACCATCCACCAAACCCTAGCTCCATCAAACCCTAAAAGATGACGCCATCATCAAATGAGGGCCAACATCTAGGATCCAAGGTGTTGCGTCCAGGTTGGAGGGAGTTGCATCTAGTCTCCGCAAGGTATTTGGTTGTTTGTTGCTGCAACATCCTTGATCCAATGGATAATAAGCTCTGGGGTACTCTGCCCATCCTATGAGATTCCAACTGTTAAGCCCTAATATTGGCTCATTACCCCTTAATTGGGGCATATTAGATTAGTAATGCTATTTTATTTATGTTGGCTTTAGGCCATTAGTTGTAATTTATATTAGTAATGTTATTTTAATTATGTCGGCTTTAGGCCATTATTTGTAATTATACCTCCTAGTCTCCTATATAT
>JASDQU010226615.1:4577-17386 GCA_032191745.1 Picea mariana | reverse complement strand
TCAGGTATGCTAAATCATATCAATGTTAAGATTTTATTTGATTTTGGTGCTACAGATAGTTTCGTTTCACCATCTGCATTAGAAAAGAGTGGGTTGGCAGCCTACGAGCATGATGACTTTAAACAAGTCGAGATGGCTTCAGGGGAAAAACAAGCTGTAGGACCTAGCGTCAACAATTGTATAGTAGACTTGGGAGTGTGTACTACCAGGTTGAAGGTATACGTCACTGCTCTTGGGGTGTATGACCTAATAATTGGAATGCATTGGTTAGAAGCTCATCAAGCTTTTGTAGATTGTTTCACAAAAAGGGTTCTTTGTGTCGATGATGAAGGAAGACCAGTAGAGATCGAGGGTGTACAGAGAAAAATGTCATTACACTTTATCTCAACTATGAAGGTTAAGTGGTGCCTAAGGCAAGGGTGTCAACTATATGTAGTGGAAGTAGTGAATGAAAGGAAGGGACCCTCATTAGATCAATACCTAGTATTGTCAGAATTTAAGGATGTTTTTCTCGAACGAGTTACCAGGGTTACCTCCTGAGAGGGAGCTTGATTTTACTATTGAGATGAAACCTAGTGCAAAACCAATTTCCAAGACTCTGTATCGGATGACAACGTCGAAACTTTGTGAGTTGCAAATGCAGTTGAAAGAGTTACTGGAATTAGGGCTAATAAGGCTTAGTGTCTCACCTTGGGGTGCACCAGTAATTTTTGTAAGGAAGAAAGATGGTTCCTTACGACTGTGTATAGATTACAGGGACTTGAATCATGCTACAATGAAAAAAAGGTACCCAATGCTACGAATAGATGACCTCTTCGATCAGATGAAAGGAGCAACGGTATTCTCAAAGATCGATTTGCGATCAGGGTATCACCAGTTAAGGATTAAGGAAGGAGATATTCCTAAAACTGCCTTTCGAACCCGGTTTGGGTCTTACGAGTTTGTTGTAGTACCTTTTGGATTGACCAATGCACTAGCAGTATTCATGAGCCTCATGAACGGCATATTCTAGAAGTACTTAGATCGTTTTGTACAATTATTTCTAGATGACATCCTCATCTATTCAAAAAATGAAAGAGAACACGAGGAACACTTACGAGTGGTGTTGTCCTACCTTAGAGAGAACAAATTGTATGGGAAGTTGTCGAAGTGTTCCTTCTTCCAGAAATGGATCCACTATTTAGGCCATATCATTTCTAGTGAAGGAATCTTTGTGGACCCAGAAAAGGTAAAGGCCATTATGGAATGGCCAGTGCCAAAAAATGCTCATGAGGTAAGAAGCTTCATGGGGCTAGCAGGTTATTATCAGAGATTTGTGGAAGGATTCTCTAAAATAGCGAAACCCATCACCACTTTGTAGTGCAAAGGGGTCAGGTATGAATGGACAAAAGAATGTGATAGTGCATTCATTGAGCTTAAGAGGTTACTAACTAGTGCGCCAATTCTACAAGTGTTGGATATGGAAAAGGACTTCACAGTGTGCACGGATGCGTCGAAGCAAAGGTTGGGGGTTGTGCTAATGTAGGATGGAGGAGTGATAGCTTATGCATCAAGGAAGTTGAAGAAACATGAAGAGCTATACGTGACACATGATTTAGAGTTGGTAGCTTCAATGCTAGCTCTGAAACTTTGGAGGCACTATTTTGTGCGGCGAAACTTTGAGCTCAAAATAGACCATCAAATTTTAAAACATCTCTTCACTCAAAGGGATCTTAATGCGAGGCAAAGGCGATGGAGTGAGTTTATGAGTGAGTACGATTTCGATATTTCATACATCAAGGGAAAGGAAAATGTGGTCGTAGATGCCTTGAGTAGGAGACCACATGTCTTCTCCTTGGTACCCTTAAAAGTCAATCTGAGGGAACGTGTGTTGACACAACTCCAAGGAGACAGTTGGTATTTATAGGTTACTTCAAACCTCCAGAGTGGAAGGCAATTAAATCCAAAGTACGAAGGATATAGTTTGGAAGAAGACAGACTATTGAGATATCGGGGAAGGATGTACATCCATGAAGATGGGGATATTCAAAGAATCATATTGAAGGAATCCCATAGAGCACTTTATTGTGCACATCCGGGTGTGAAGAAGATGTNATTTTGTTGTGGGGTTGCCGCTCACATCTCATAGACACAATGCCATTCTTGTGATAGTTGATAAGTTAACCAAGAGTGCTCATTTTATTCCGGTTAGAGAAACTTATGATGTCACTGATGTGGCACGTGTTTTTGTAAGTTAGGTCATCCATTTGCATGGTATACCTAAGAATATCATTTTAGACAGGGACTCCAGATTCACTTCTAAGTTTTGGACAAGTTTGCAGTCAGCTTTGGGGACTCAGTTGAACTTAAGCACAACTTATCATTCTAAAACAAATGGGACAACTGAGAGAGTAAATCAAGTCATGGAAGACATGCTTAGGATGTATGTCATGGATAATCAAACCCATTGGTAGAAGTAGCTACCTTTGGTAGAGTTTGCCTACAATAACAATTTTCATAGCTCCATTGGAATGCCACCCTACGAAGATCTGTATGGAAGGCCATGCAGAATGTCGTTGAGTTGGGATAGATTAGAACACTGAGTAATAGTTGGGCCAGAATTGATTCAAGAGATGGAGGAACAGGTGATTCAGATTAGAAAGAGACTAAAGGAAGCACAGGATAGCCAGAAAATTTATGCGGATGCACATAGGACCGACCAAAGTTATGAAGTGGGAGACCAGGTTTTCATTTGTATCAGGCCTAACAAGAGTACCATACAATTCAGGAAGGGGACAAAGTTGTCACCTCGATTTATAGGACCATTCAGAATCCAAGAGAAAATTGGACCCGTTGCCTATCGTCTCGTACTGCCATCCCACCTACATAAAACTCATAATGTTTTTCATGTATCTATTTTACGTCATTATGTTGTTGATGAATCACATAAGATAAATTGGAAGGAATTGCAGGTATTGGACACAGGAACTTTCAAGGTAGAACCGTTACGCATATTGGACTGTAGAGTCTGAGAGCTCAGGAACCATCTAGTAGACCAAGTTAAGGTCTAGTGGGACAAGTATAGTCCAGGATATGCTACTTGGGAATACGTCGAGACACTACGATGAGATTATCCCTCACTTTTTTGACCACCTCAAGAATATGTTTCTCGAAGGTTGGGTGTATGTAACACCACCTTTTGACTTAGACAACCAGGATTACCTGAGGCCTACACATTTTTATTTTCTATTCACAAGTGAAACTATTAAATGATACACTTGAACTTTTAGACATATAAATTTTATGAATGTTTAAATGTATTTGGATAATGATGGATATGATGCGATATATTGTGACAATGTAAATTTTATGAATGTTTAAATGTTATTGATAATGATGGATATGATGCGATCTACTATGTGAATGTAAATCCTATGAATATCTAATTGTTATTGATGATGATGGATATGATGCAACATATTGTGTGAATGGGAATCCTATGAAGGTTTAAATTCTATTAGAATGATGTTGGATATGATGCAATCTATTTTTTAAATGATAATTTTATGAATAGGTGTCGTTAATTGGATTATGGAATATTATGAGATCTATTTCTAACTTGAAAACTTTGATGTTAAAGTTGTTGGTATGCGGATACCGAATCGAAATTATGGTTGTATGCAATTATATGATGATAATGAATAGAAATGTATGAGTTTGTGTTACAGACTAGTCTGCAGGTTATGGGCTATGAAATAGCCAAGGTTTAATGATGATGAAAGTGGATGTCATGACCACTAGCCGAGAAACATTATGTTATGAATCTTTTTATGTGAAATTATATTGGTTTGGATGCATTGCTATAATATGTGGACCAGTGCAGGATTTTAGGTGGTGAGACTGCCCAAAACTGAATAGACGATGACAAAACTCCCAGCAACATGGTGCCACTATATATTCCATTGTAGGGTGTGGACCCTAGTACTGTTAGGAGGGGTGGAGGCATTTCCCACCGTGTATCCTTCGAAAACTGAAGTCATGGGAGGACGATGTTAGCTCACGCTCCCCTAGACATGTGATGATGACTGTCAGTTGCCTGCTGGGGAAGCTTGGTCAAGATAGTGACACTTTTTCTTACGGGTTCTATTTGGAGTTAGGTCAATATAGTTGACGCTCCAAGATAGTCCAGCAGAGGAAGGATAATAATGGAAGATGGAAGTAAGTTAGGGAGGAAGGATGAGTAGATATAGTTGAGAGTGTATGGAGATTTGTCTTATGTTGGAACTTATTTTTTTCCTTCTGAAAAGAAAATGTATATATATATGAATATTCATAATTATGTAACTAAACTACAATTGTCTAAATAACATTGTTGAGCTAGATAATAGTAATTAAAGGATTCCGCAAACATTTGATTGGTTTATTGTCTTTTATAAAATGAATAGTCTTGTTGAATGGATTGGATGCATATTGAAATTACTATAGAGATGATAGTTATTGATATTAGTACATGAACAAGACTTGTATGAACTAGCTACACATGCATTTCTTGCGCATGTACACTAGTATGAATGAGTTTCTTGTCTTTCTTACTAATAATGATGGTTATTTTTTATGAATGTGTGAACCATGTTCCTTTTCCCATGTATCATAAAATACTTTAACTTCGGGACTAAGTTTCCTGAAGGGTGGGTGTATGTAACAACCCTAGCGAAATGATTGCTTAAGATTTACCAAGTATAATTAATTAAATAATTAATTGTCATAATGTGTATTAGTTAAATAATGATTATTTATTAATAATATTAATTAATTAATGAATGAATTGCTTATTGTTTAATATATGTTGATTAATTAATTAATTTATTGATTAACACATTTAATGTTTAGGGTAAAGAATTAAATACTTAATAAATTTTAATTCATTATTATAAAACTTTACGTATGACATGGGATAGGGTATTGAATGGAGGGATAGGGTAGTGAATGGAGGGATAAGGTAGTAAATGGAGGGATAAGGTGGGTGGAATTAAATGAAGGAGGAGGCGGTGAGTGGGGAAGGATATGAGGGGGCAGATTCCTTCAGGAGAGGATTATTATGAAATTTTGGGAGAGGAAGCATTATTGGGAGAGAAGGACTATATTTTGTTTTCTGTGATATTGTTCTGGTTTGGGAGTTTGGAGGAACTATTACAGAGGTGCACTAGGTTGCTGGGAGTTTTGGGCTCGGGGGCCAGGAATCCTCACGGAATCCTGGAGCTAGGGAGACGGACATGCTCTGTTTCTAGTTGGCAGGGAGGAAAGATTCAGTTTTGGGTAGAGTGCGGGCAGAACAACAGAGAGGACAGTCGGAGAATTGGAGAATTAGCATCAGACATAGGTACGTATTTTAGTGATTATATTGTGTTATGCGATGGATATGTAAGTTTATTTTCATGCTGTTCATAAACAAAATTTATGTTGAATGAATTATGATTATAAGTTGCTGATTAAAAATTATATGATATAATTTCTTTATTCTTTATTTAGATTTTGTTTTATAAGTCTCCGTGGGGACAAATATCTTACATGTAACATTTAAAAAATGAAATATTGGAGTAATATCAGAAAAAAATAATGAAACTTTAGAAATTTAGTTGTTGTAGTCATAAGTTGTTAATGTATTTAACATTTACCTGGTGAGGCACTTCGGGTGCCTTTCCACGATCACCCTGGAGAGTTGTAGTGGGTGAAACTCGGACACGGTCGCCCTGGACAGAAGTTGATACAATAAATCAATCAACAAAAGTTATGAAATTCACCTGTAACATTTAAAAAATGAAATATTGGAGTAATATTAGAAAAAAAATAATGAAATTTCAGAAATTTAGTTGTTGTAGTCATAAGTTGTTACTGTATTTAACATTTACCTACTGAGGCATAGTGGGTGCCTTTCCACGGTCACCCTGGAGAGATGTAGCAGGTGATTTTCTACCATGGTCACCCTGGACAGATGTTAGCACAATAAATCAATCAATACAAGTTATTAAATTCACCTGTAACATTAAGAAAATGAAATATTGCAGTAATAACAGAAAAAAAAAATAATAAAATTTCTGAAATTTAGTTGTTGTAGTCATAAGTTTTTAGTGTATTTAACATTTACCTATTGAGGCGAAGTGGGTGCCTTTCCACGGTCACGCTCTCCATCTATTCGATTTAAGTTGTAATCAATCAACAACTCTTCACCTAGAACTATTGTTTTTGTTGCACATACAAATATACAATTTCCTTCCCGTGCCTCAAATATGAAATTTAGTTTCTTAGTTGTTGCCACTGGTCATGTACTATTTATAAAGCCCGCAATGTTTCCAGTAGATTTTGGCCTTCCATCAATACACATAGTTGCTTCTTTATTTTGATTGTTATCTAGTAGTTGTATATAATTTGTGGCAACTCTGTATCTCCGCATACTTTACGTATATTAGACCAAAATCAACCAGTGATTGTATTTTTATAATGGTCTGACATACTCCATCAGTTCAGTTACAGTTCCATAGCCGACCTTTATTCCATCCATGGAAAATAACCCCAATCCATGTAAGGATGAAGGAGAAATGCAATACATCCTCCCATTGATGAAGAAATCTGTGTCCATTTCAGGTAGCTCCTTAGGTTCCCATCATTGCACTAGATGTTTATACCTCAAGGGAAACTCAATGTCACCTATGCTATCAGTACCATAATTACACGACCCTCTGTTGGCAATAAGAAATTGCATGCGGGTACAAAATATTTTCCTTACCTTTTCCAACCTAGTTGATCTAGAACCGGTAGATCTAGTACAACACGTCTCACTTTCAACCTCTCTTACTANCTTTATTTTGATTGTTATCTAGTAGTTGTATATAATTTGTGGCAACTCTGTATCTCCGCATACTTTACGTATATTAGACCAAAATCAACCAGTGATTGTATTTTTATAATGGTCTGACATACTCCATCAATTCAGTTACAGTTCCATAGCCGACCTTTATTCCATCCATGGAAAATAACCCCAATCCATGTAAGGATGAAGAAGAAATGCAATACATCCTCCCATTGATGAAGAAATCTGTGTCCATTTCAGGTAGCTCCTTAGGTTCCCATCATTGCACTAGATGTTTATACCTCAAGGGAAACTCAATGTCACCTATGCTATCAGTACCATAATTACACGACCCTCTGTTGGCAATAAAAAATTGCATGCGGGTACAAAATATTTTCCTTACCTTTTCCAACCTAGTTGATCTAGAACCGGTAGATCTAGTACAACACGTCTCACTTTCAACCTCTCTTACTATATCTTGATCATCACTCGAGGAAGATAGATCCAACAGATACCTATTTGGTGGTACCTACACTCATTAAAACAAGAAGATAATTTATCGTGCCAATATACATTTTTGGTACCAACACAGTTGCATATAGTTGCATAAAGTTGAAATTGCCACACCTATCCGTCATATAGTTGCATAAAGTTGAAATTTCCACACCTAGTTGCATATAGTTGCAATATAGTTGCATAAGCTGCATATAGTTGCATAAGTTGCAATATAGTTTCATAAGTTGCAATAAAGTTGTGTAAAGTTGCATAGGTTCCATAAAGTTGCTTAAGTTGCATATGTTGCATGTTGCATGTTGCATAGTTGCATATTTTCATATAGTTGCATATGAAACTGTTGCAATATAGTTGCATATAGTTGCATTATAGTTGCATAAGTTGCATATAGTTTCATTTAGTTGCATAAGTTGCAATATAGTTGCATAAGTTGCATATAGTTGCATAAGTTGCAATATAGTACCAACACAGTTGCATATAGTTGCATTTAGTTGCATAAAGTTGAAATTTCCACACCTATCCGTCATATAGTTTCATATAGTTGCATAGTTGCATAAGTTGCATATAGTTGCATAGTTGCATAAGTTGCATTGTTGCATAAGTTGCGTAAAGTTGCGTAAAGTTGCATAAGTTCCATAAAGTTGCTTAAGTTTCATAAGTTGCATGTTGCATAGTTGCATATAGTTGATCTAGAACCGGTAGATCTAGTACAACACGTCTCACTTTCAACCTCTCTTACTATATCTTGATCATCACTTGAGGAAGATAGATTCAACAGACACCTATTTGGTGGTACCTACACTCGTTAAAACAAGAAGATAAGTTATCGTGCCAGTATATGTTTTTTGTACCAACACAGTTGCATATAGTTGCATTTAGTTGCATAAAGTTGAAATTGCCACACCTATCCATCATATAGTTGCATAAAGTTGAAATTGCCACACCTAGTTGCATATAGTTGCAATATAGTTGCATAAGTTGCATAAGTTGCAATATAGTTGCATAAGTTGCAATATAGCTGCATAAGTTGCATATAGTTGCATATAGTTGCATAAGTTGCAATATAGTTGCGTAAAGTTGCATAAGTTGCAATATAGTTGCATAAGTTGCATAAGTTTCATAGTTGCATATAGTTGCATACAAAATTGTTGAAATATAGTTGCATAAGTTGCATATAGTTGCATATACGAAATTGTTGAAATATTGTTGCAATATAGTTGCATAAGTTGCATATAGTTTCATAGTTTCATAAGTTGCATTGTTGCATAAGTTGCGTAAAGTTGAATAAAGTTGCGTAAAGTTGCATAAGTTCCATAAAGTTGTTAAAGTTGCATAAGTTGCATGTTGCATAGTTGCATAGTTTCATATAGTTGCATATGAAATTGTTGCAATATAGTTGCATATAGTTTCAATATAGTTGCATAAGTTGCATATAGTTGCATAAGTTGCAATATAGCTGCATAAGATGCAATATAGTTTCATTTGACCACTCACCAATATTTGAGAATATAGTTGCATAAGTTGCAATATAGTTGCAATATAGTTTCATTTGGAACCATTGGTACGTTTTCATAATAAGAATAGGTCTCAAGGTGTGTACCATGACTAGAGAGAAAAAAAATGTCCTTAGGTCCTAAACATATTTTCTTTGGCTCATTGGCCATTACCAGGGCCTCAAACCACCACATCTATCCTATTTAATAGACTATGGTGATTGGGTGGGATATGGGTGTCATTCACAATTTTTTCACACCATATATGGAACTTAGGTCTTGTCCATGGTCAGGGAAAGAACATAAGGTGTTTAGGTCCTATTTAAATCTTCTTAGGTGCATATAGTTTCAATATAGTTGCATATAGTTTGATAAGTTGCATATAGTTGCATAAGTTGCAATATAGTTGCATAAGTTGCAATATAGTACCAACATAGTTGCATATTGTTAAGCCCTAATATTAGCTCATTACCCCTTAATTGGGGCATATTATATTAGTAATGTTATTTTATTTATGTCGGCTTTAGGCCATTAGTTGTAATTATATCTCCTAGTCTCCTATATATACCAAGGAGACATTTTCATTTTGAATCATCTTGTACTTGAACATTTAAGTGGGGTGAAAGGAGGTTGCCCCCTCGAAGAGGATTATTATCTGAAATTCTCTCTTTTTCAAGGCGTTGAGTACTAATTCTAAGGATTTTCTATGCTATATTGATATTTGGTTCTTAACATATGGTACCAGAGCTAAAGGTCTTGGGGTTTCGCTGCTACATTTGAGACACCTTGGAATTTTCACTATAAATTTTTTTATACAATGTTTCAGAAGGAACGGATTGGAGGATGTTTAGTAGATGGATCAAGATACGTTGGGTTCAAAATTAATATCCTAAGTCCTTATACTTTTGGAGATACAGCCTGTACAAGATAGGGTTCTGGAATCATCCTGAACTGAGTCATTGCAAAATTTTTGCTATAAATTTGTTTTTGTAAAGTTTCATACCCTGAGCTCCATAGGATATTTACATAAATTAGTAAGGTAGTTTTGGTAACAATTGCAGCTTCTGGGTCATCATAAATTTGTAGATACACCCTGTATAAGATAGGGTATCTGACTAGTCCTATTGACTAGTCTCAAGAAGGTGTTCCAGGTAAAACAATCATAACTTCTTCCTAGAGTATCCAAATTGTGTGGGACTGGTTGCATTGGATTGTGGGAAGTCTGTAGTATTTCTGGTGTGAGATTTAGAATTTTATATCAATTATTTTGTGCGGGGCACACTATACAAGTGAGATCTCCTGGAAAGGCAAAAAATCGGCAAGTTGTGGGGAAGTTACCATAAATTCCACTTGGCACATCCAATTTTGATCAGACCTTTGTCATTGCAGAGAAGAAATATCAGAGAAATACATAAAGGAAAGTTTCATACCCAGAAGGTATGAAACTTGGGAGATACAACAGAAGAAATATTGTCTAGCAGAACCACCTCAAAATCAAGGTTCAAAAGTGATACTTGGCCAACATGCCACCCAAAAAGGGAACTTCTACACCAAATAAGCCTCCAGAAAATCCTACTTGGACTCTTGATGAAGGTGAAGAAATGCGTAGTGATCCGTATTATTTTCGGCACGAAATGAGAGCGGAGATATAATAAAGAAATGCACAAAGATATTGCAGATATTCAATAATATAATAGAAATGTATCATAGATGCAACCATAAACACAGATATACAGTAATACATGATTTCTATTAATCAAAGAAATGTACAGAGACTGTAAAAATACAGAGTGAAAGACTCGCTATAATGGTGGCAGCTTATCTCTGAGAAGAGATGTGACGGCTACTCGCATTCACAAGAAGATGGTTACAATGAGGCTCTGGAGGACTTTTTACAATAATCAGGAATGCCAAAAGTCCTAGACATCCAAAAACCTAACCCTAGGAGATGAAGCGCCAAAAGTCATGTGGGCCTCGTTTGGGTAAGTTGGTGCATCAACTTCCCGGGGTCGTAACTTTTGCATACGATCTCTGTTTTAGGCGTGTGATAGCTCGTTGGAAAGGTATCATTGAGGAGATTCATTTTTGACACTTTTTGACATTTTTAGAAATTTTATTTGAAGGAAAGGGACCTAAAACTACAAATCATGAAAATTTATCCAAGCAAACATTTCATCTCCTTAGTAGTTTGGATAACTTTGTCTAAGTGAAAATTTCTCGAATCTTTGTAGTTTGAAATATATGGATTTTCACCATATTTTATGGCAATGGACAAAGTGCCAAATGAGGAAAGTTCTCGTCTTCAAAAGGATGAATAAGTTTTCTAGAACAACAAATTACCGAGACAAAGGTTGTTGAGAATTCACATATAAGAATATCATTAACGACCAATAAAAAAAAAAAATCCAGTTCTCCCAATTTTCATCCACTGGTGATGTAATTGCACACATTCTTTTTAAGGCTTGTTATTTTTGGGCACCCTTTGCCCCTCCAGAATCAATTGAGTGAATGATCATTTGGAAAAACAATTAGGGGTCTTCCCTACTCTAAAGGCCCCACAAATGGTTAGCTACTTCCCTCCCTAACCTCGTTTTTATCTCGAGACTTAGCCTTGGAGATATGGATTTTCATCCCAAACTTCCAAAGACCCTAAATATTCAACAAACTCTTTTTTATACCTTAAGTGATATGAAGACTTAATTATTGGTTTATAGGATTTAATGCCCTTTTCCAATGATAGGGATTTGGATTGGGAATCCTCTTCATATATTGGTCCATCTAATAGAAGCCAATATGATATTTGAGTCTCCACAAAGATTGAGCATTGTCCAAAGTATGACTATATTGCAATTGCTTGCTAACAAAGATCAAGCTCTATTGGTTGGAAGTAAACTTGTTCTTATCATGGATATTATGTTCACATTTTCAATGATGTCCAATATTTTCACCTAAAAGGTGTTAGTGTTCCCAAAAAGGGTTTCCAAAAAGAAATAAAATCCCACTCTCAAGTGAATCCTAAGGGGCATCCTCTCAATAATTGCAAAAAATTTATTAAATAAGTGGTGGGGATGTGTTGGCTTCAACACATCTCCTTTTGTTTCCAACCTACAAGAACATATTCCTCTACAACGTTTGTATGTAGAAATGGTTCTTCAGATATGAGAACCTCCATGTAATCTTGGACATATGCTATGCTAAAAAAAGTCTGTGGTATGTGGGGATGCATACCCAATACATGTAGATACCTCCAAAAAAAAATCAAGGGATGACAAAATATGTCAAGGATAGGTCATAGAGGACCTTGCCCCAAACATATAAATATTAGAAATATATTAATATTTTAAATTTAAACTTTGAAATTAACCATTAATAATACAAACATGAATGTTGATACAAGAGAGGACCGTTCAATGTTGAATCTAATGAAAACACATTGAAAATCCTTTGTCATTATGATTTTTCAACTATCAAATCATTGCCCAGTCCATTGGGGCTCTAGTTGGTCTCAAGTTCAAGTTCAAGTGCTAACAGATGGTCCCCTCATGCTAGCTAGGTGTTTCTCAATAAGGTGGTTGGATCCTACCCTAACATTATTGGTAGCCTAGATTGGAATAAAATAATGTTATAATACAGTACAAATGAGTCTTACAACATTTACCATGGATGGGGATGAAAACCATGTTCCCTCCTCTACAAATCCATGTGCCCTCCTCTACAAATTTGTATGCCCTAGCCTCCTCCCGCGTGCCCTCCTCCCGTGCACCTCTCCCTCCTTCTCCTCCTTCTCATGTCCTCCTCTCCCTTCCACTAAGAGTGCAAATACTATGCCCTAGCCTCCTCCCATGCGTGAAAATACTCATACCCTAGCCTGCATGCGTAACCCCTGGTGTGCAACTGTGTATAGTGGTCGTGACTCACTGTTGTGTGTGACTGTGTATAGTGGCACGCACGATTTGTATTTCCTTTTATGTTTTATG
>JASDQU010226614.1:7247-17482 GCA_032191745.1 Picea mariana | reverse complement strand
ATGTTTTTAATAAATTCGAATTTGGAATTTTTTTTTCATTTATGGCAATTTTTAATTTTTAATTTGATGATTGTAATTAATTATTATGACTGCTAGGCAGAGACCTGATTTGACCCAACTAACTGTTTGACTATTATGCTTGTATGAAAACAGAATATTTTATATTGATTGCAGGAGGACAAATGGAACAACCATGTTAAATTTAGCTAATCATGACTCCATGAGTGGTGAACACATTGGAACTAACTCTGGGATGATTGTTACAAGTGGCAAATCAATGATTTGGGCATTGGCAGCCCATGAAAGTCAAGGATTTAGAAAGATGTGAAAATTCCCGAGGGAGGGAAAAAGACCTAGGCAAATTAGTAAATAGCATATGTGAGGAGGGAGGATTCTACCAAGTATGTTGGGGAAAGGAGACTATTGATTTTTTTTCCTTGCTGTTATGAGCACTATTGTGGGAGTGTGAGGTGAGAGGATTCTGCTGGAATTGAAGGACATTGATGGAGAGTAGATTTCAATTCGCCCTCATGGATTCATGGTCAGTCTAGGGGGTGAATCGGGCAAGTAGATTGGCTGCCCTGTTCTACGGTTGGGAGGAATGTGGTTGTTCCCTTTGGATTCCCGTAAATTTGATTCAGATATGCTACTCTACCTTATCCTAGTTAAATGCCATGTGTTGCAATCTGTTTACTTCTATGAATGAATTTCTGGTTGAATACTATAGTGGGGAAAGATCTATCCATTACTTCCTAGTCGTTAGATAGAAATGGACTTATTTATTTAGATGTGATGTTGAGTAATTACTAAGGTCATTGAATGTATTAAACAGTAATACAAGTTCTGTAGAAGTTATTAATCTCATGATAGAATGGACCACAGAGTACATCTAACTTCTTAATTAATTATGTTGAACAAAATGAAAATAAAATTGTTTGCATAAGTGATTGAAGCCATGCATACCAATATCTATGGCAGATTATATTCCCCATAGATGATTATAGTATACAGTGAGCCTCCTCTAGTGATTATACAAGTTCAAATTCAAACTAAATACATCCTATATCACTGAGGTATTAATCGACATGTATATAGATATACTATGAACATACACACACACACACACACACACACACAGATATATAATGGGC
The DNA here is from genome assembly GCA_032191745.1 of Picea mariana. Lineage (NCBI taxonomy): Eukaryota > Viridiplantae > Streptophyta > Pinopsida > Pinales > Pinaceae > Picea > Picea mariana. The sequence goes on along the minus strand of JASDQU010226614.1, from coordinate 16,331 downwards.
GTTCTATATAAGCGGTACAATGATGCTGGAGTAAACTGACTGCAAAAGAATCTGAAAAACTAGATAGATATATATATAAACATATACCTAGGAAAATAATTCAGCAAACTCCCCAGACCCCATTACAAAAATTGGAGTATATGTACATCAGTATGGTGGTGATAGTAAATATTAAAGGCGCACTTATATTATAACAATAAACTTCTATCGTAGGAACAATGCTATATATTTCTCGTGGGTAGACTGATAAAACGCTTGATTAATAGTTGTAATAGAAAATAGAAGGTAAGTGGTAAATTGCATAGAAAATCCACAGTGTTTTTATGTTTGATCAGGGCAAGACAGGGTATATAGTATAAATAATTAAAGTGATCACATGAAAAGAAGCAAACATGAATTCTAGAAGTATCGATCTATTATAATCTCAATCGAAAAAATATATTTTCCCTGTATTATTTCCAACCATTATATATATATATTAAAAACCCCAAAATCTCGATAGAATCCCATAGGCATAGGTTTTCCCATGAAAACATTTCATGCAACTAGTTCATGAGTCAAACTATGAATGGGTGGGTTGAGACTCAGATTAAAACTCCCCCCAATACTAATTTATATCAGAAAAAAGTGCATGAGCATAAATGAAACCTAGAAGTCATGATTGTAATTGCACAATTTCAGTGGAAGTTAAACCCTTAGGCATACTTATTATTGTGCTAGTTTTAGGCATACTACCATTCATAACTGTATCATATTGAGATTGATTGTGTAATCAACAATAAAATAAATTCTGGAAATAACTAGAATAACTCAGGAAAGAATTCAACTCTATAATGACAAACCGATTTTTGGAAATATAGAGGAGGATGTTAAATGCAGAAAGTGACATATCAGAACCCGTTGCTTCATTTATATCCACAACAAATTCAATACATAATGTTCATATTACTTAAAGGAAACAGTTGTCTAGATGTCACTAGTCCAACCAGGCGCAAGCTTGGTGTACTTTCTAAGTACCAGTTATTAATATAAATTAGGGTGCACCCTTGAACAAATAATACAAAACCTGGAAACGAAAGATCTTCAAAGTATTAAGGATGAGACGTAGCCTTGACCATCGGTGCATGTAAACTCGAAATAACATAAATGGAGGGGTACTGTATGTGGAACCTGAATACCTCTTGAAAGAGTGAAGAGGGTGTTCCCATGCTTCAGTGTGATTGCACCCTGCACGAAGTAATGTGAAACATTAAAATATATCCGAACATAAATAATATGATCAATTTAAAGAACAAAACGTAATTAGAAAGAAGCCTATGAAATAATGAGCTATAATGGAGGGTTTCATACGCTTCTCCATCGTACCAAACCATGTTCCTCCCAGACTGAAAAGGGGAAGAGGTGTTCATGTCTCCCTGATGGGTACCCTCACACATCAAAGGGGCCCATCATTAGCAATGAATACAAGTATTTAATCCAAAATAAAACATTGCAGGAATGATATGCATATAATGAGCATAAAGTAATGGTAAATATAAAACCAGTGTAACGATCCAAATATAAACAGAAAGGATTAAAATGCCTCTGGCCATTAGAACAACACCTCTAATCGGTATAATAACACCAGTGAACCTATTATTAAAACACATAAATTTTCAAGATCAACATTGTACCAAAAGGTCTATTATTCACCCAAGAAAGGAAAACCTGGTCATAACACTCTGTCAACTAGGAAAATAACTGAAGGAGGAAGACAGACCCAATAACGAAAGTTCAGTTTAAAAATAGAATATCTCGGATGCACAATTTTAATAGACACTGTGATAAGTCCTTTCACAAGAGGAAAATGGCTCGGCCTCGACAGGAAGGCTAGTACAGAGAAAGGGGTAAACTGTGAAAAAACCTAAACATTGCTAGGGTACCACCGACCCTTTTTTACTATACTAACCTAGATGTAAAACAAGAATGCTACCGAGGAACTGACCAGGAACTGGAGTATGCAGAGACCTTCTTGATGAGACAGAAAGACCTGAATGCAAAATGAAAGGACAATTAAGTCGACTTACCTCGCACAGAGTTTCCCATCGAGAAGTTTTTCTTCCAAGATCTCTCCCACTTGGAACAAGGTTCGAATCACAAAAACATTACCATGATGCTAAGATGGAAGCCAAAATAGACTTTGGTATGGGACATTTTATCCTCCTTCACCAAGCCAAGACTGGAATGAAAGTGAAAGCTATGGAATACCCTTTCACATGGAGTAATGGTGATGGGTGGTAATCGTACCTGGCCATGTGAATATATGGTAAGTGTCGACATTTCATTGGGGTATGCTAGTCAAACTCTAAATCGAATAGACTTATATCAGGGTGCCTTAAATGTTGCAGACATGCCTTTAAGGAAGTAGGGTTCCGACCTGTATCATTTTCTTAGAATATTAATGGAAAGGTACCCAGATGGCCTACCTAGGGTTACTTTTATCACCTTGCTATACGGGTCATGCATTGAACCCAACTACCATTGCATTAACCATCCGAAGTGGATAGCCTAAGGTCATTAATTACCGATAAATTTTATAGTAGCACGACTGTAACGATAACCTTCCCAAGTTTAGCCTCTGTACGCTTTAATTCATTTGTGTAGATTAGCATCCAAAATGTACCCAAACAATATCTAGTTAAAGGCATTTCTAAATAATATTAACCTCTTCCTTAGACCTTATAATAGTATTTCAGAACAAGTGTTATAAGGCCTTACATATATGACCATTGCAATAATATAATAGTCGTTTAAGTAGTTACATCTCCACAATATAAAGTGGGTTTTGGAAACGAAAACGATGGATAGTTCTAAGTTTCAATGGAACATAATATCCTTAGTTATGTACATGTGTTCATGTATAACTCAATGCCGAAATAGGAATAGGTGACTATCTGTTAAAATAGGATAGAGAAGTAAAAGGCAATAAGACTGTTGTACATTATGGTTGACGAATGACTGAAAGCTTTGAGACACAGAATCAACTCAAAGTACCCAATTAATTTTATTTTTTTATATGTAAATTTTGTGGTACATTACATATAGTATTAGACAAAATAGGTTACGATACTAGACCTGAATAGGGCCATAATAGTTGCTTAGTTTATATATTCCGATTTATGTGAAACTAATAAAAATATTATGGTTACAAACAAAAAGCTATTTCTATTTTGTTTTAATTATGGTAGCTCAGGACGATGCAGAAATCAGGATGGGATAAAACCCACAACAAGGACCCCCTAGATATCCAAGACAGAACAGTGATAGAAGATCACCCACGGAAGTGTTAGAAATAATGAGGAACTTGATTGTTGAACTATAGATTTTCAAAGCACACAATGAAAAATTGAAGAAATCACAACAGGAACAAAAAGACATAAATAAAGTCCTGCTACGCAGTATAGTGACCAAGAAAATCCCAAAGGACAATAACCACAAGGAGGAAGTCAGCAAAAGGGCCTCCAAGAAATTAGGACCAGAAACAGAAAAAGGAGATAGTTCGTCGGAAGGAACACCTTCAGTTAAAGAAAAAACTAAATCTGACAGAGAATGAAAACAAGTAGACCACCTCACAGGAGAATTTAAAAAGATTAAACCATCTACCTTTGATGGATAATCCAAGACGGGAGAAGAAGCTGAGGCATGGTTGTTGGACATCAAAAACTACTTCCAGATCTACAACTATTCCAGCAACATGAAGGTCAGAATGGCCATCTACAATCTCAAAGGGAAGGCTAGCATTGGGTGGAAGGACATGAAATTGTTCAAGGGCCTAAAGGATAAATAGTTGGAATGGTATCACTTTAAAAAGTATTTCAAGAAGCAATACCTTTCAGAAAGTTACTATGAAAGGAAGACAAAATAATTTTACGAGTTATGACTTGGACAGATGGCAATGGTAAATAAATTTCTAGAACTACTAAGGTTCGTACCGTACATCTGGGAGGATAAAGTAAAAATTCAATGATTTCTAAGTTGTCTACCACAGTCCTACAAGGAAAATATTGAGTTTGACAACCCGAAATCCTTGAGAAAAGTATTCAGGAAAGAACAAATGTGTTTCGATCAGTATAAACAGTGGGTAGAGTTTCCGAAAGCCTGGAAAGATAAGAAACAAGATCGAATGAACCAGCGGAAGAAGGGGTACCAGTCAGATCCTTATTGGAATACAACAAAAAGTTTTCCAAGAAAGGATTTTCACTCCAATCATCCGAATATGCAAGGCAGTGGTAAACCGGTAAACCTAGGAACAAAGAAGTTTGGAGATAGCTCCCGCGAGCCATTAAATTGTTGGGAATGTGGAGAGCCTCATCTAAGGAGGAACTTCTCACGTTTGAGTTCAACAAACAGAACTGCTATTCATAATCTGTAGGAATCCTTGACGGTGGGAGACGTGGGCAGAAGCCTACATCGGATAAATGCAGCCATAGATGGTCGACAAGATGACCACTAGTTGTCGTTGGTAGAAATTGAAGGTAAAATCAATGACATTCAAATTTATGTTTTAATTGACCCTGGAGCTACATTAGGTTATATTACAACTAATGTGGAAGAGTCAAACAAACTTAAGAAATTGAAACACGCAAAATCATGGCTTGTACAATTAGCGACTAGTACTAAAAGAAAAGTAGTTGACATTGTTCTGGATTGTGAGTTCATCTTAGATGGTCAAAATATAAAGAACCATATGGACATCCTACACTAGGATCATACGATATGATTATCGGGATGGATTGGTTGGAACAACACAAAGCAGTACTAGATTTCTATACAACAATACTTACCTATAAAGACAATTTTGGCACTGTTAGAATAGCCCAAGGTATACCCAAACCAATATCAGTCAGAAAAGTTTCAGAAATGCAACTAAAGAAATGTATGAGAAAGGGATGTCAAGTTTATGCCATCCAAGTAATGAATCTGCTAGAAAAAGATGATAAGCGAAAAATAGAAGACTTTCTTGTCCTACATGACTTCAGAGACATGTTTGTGGATGAGATACCAGAATTTCCTCCTAGATGGGAAATATACTTATCCATAGACCTACTACTAGGTTCAGACCCTATCTCAAAGGCACCTTACCGAATGAGTCTACCAGAACTGACAGAATTAAAAATACAGTTACAGGAATTATTGAACAAAGAGCATATCAAACCAAGTGTCTCACCATGGGGGGCACCAGTCCCCTTTGTGAAAAATAAATACAGTACTCTAAGACTATGTATTGATTATAGACAACTAAACAAAATGACTATTAAGAACAAATACCCCTTACCAAGAATAAATGATCTGTTCGATCAAGTTGGTGGGGCCAAGATCTTTTCAAAGTTAGATTTATGATCCGGTTGTCATCAAGTTAGGATAAAATATGAGGACATAAGAAAAACATCTTTTCAAACAAGGTATGGACACTACAAATTCGTAGTCATACCTTTTGGACTCACTAACGCACCAACCACATTTATGTGGCTGATGAACAGTATTTTCAGTCAGTACTTAGACAAGTTCATGGTAGTATTTATTGAAGATAAGCTGGTCTATTCAAAAAAAGGAGAGGAACATGATGAACACTTAAGGATAGTTCTACAAACCGTGAGGAAACACAAACTGTATGCCAAATTTGACAAGTGTGACTTCTATTAGAAAGAAATACAATATCTAGGACATATGATTTCAGCAGAAGGCATTGTCGTAGACCCAGAAAAGACAAAATCCATTATGGAATGGTCGATGCCTAAGGATGTAGAAGATATACGGTCATTCATGGGAATTACCAGATATTACCGCAGGTTTAATGACGGGTTTTCCAAGATAGCCTACGCTATCACATCATTACAATAGAAAGGAACCAAGTTTAACAGGTCAGAAAAGTGCCAAGACATTTTTAACAAACTGAAGGGATTATTGACAACTCCACTCATATTGAAGGTAGCAGACCTTGATAAAGACTTCACAGTATGTTTGGATGCAAGTAAAGAAGGACTAGGTTGTGTCCTAACTCAAGAACGACACGTTATTTGTTATGAGTCCCAGAAATTAAAGGAACATGAGAGAAATTATGTCACTCATGACTTAGAATTAGCAACATTAATACATGCCTTAAAAATGTGGCGACACTACATAATGGAAATAAAATTCCTACTATTAACGGATAATGGCGGGGTGAAATATCTGTTTAACCAACCATATCTTAATGCAAGACAAGCAAGGTGGCTAGCCTTCTTAAGTGAATTCGACTTTGAGGTTAGACATATCAAGGGTAAGGAAAATAAAGTAGCAGATTCCTTAAGCAGAAGAGTCCATGGGATATTCGAGATAAGTATCAGCAGGGCCAAAAGTGATCTGGAACAAAGGATAAGGACAACGGGTATTAACGACGAAAATTACAGAAAAGTAATGGCAGAATTACAGAACAATAGTGCAAACTTAGATAAAATGGATATAAGTATCGACAAGAAGGGACTACTATGATTTAAAAACATGCTTTACTTACCAGATTCTGTCGAGTTAAAATTAACAGTCTTGAACGAAGTACATAAGAAACCATATTCTGGCCATCCAGGTTACCAGAAAACGATAACAACACTTAGAAAACTATTTTATTGGCCTAATATGAAGGGTGAAACAGAAAAATACTTGTCTAGGTGCCAAGATTGTCAGCAGGTTAAGGTCGAACACCAGCATCCACCCGGTCTATTACAACCATTACCAGTACCAAAATGGAAGTGGGAGACCATATCGCTAGATTTTATAACAAGTTTGCCTAAAACTCAGAAACAGAACGATTCTATTATGGTTGTAATCGATAAACTAAGTAAGTCTGCACACTTTATTCCTGTAAAGTATACTTTTAAAGCTATAAACATTCCTGAAATATTCATGAAAGAAATTTTTAGACTGCATGGTATTCCTAAAATGGTGATTTCAGATAGAGACGTAAAATTCTGCCTTTTGGAAGGAATTGTTTGCAGGGCTAAGTACTAACTTGAATTTAAGTACGAGTTATCACCCATAAATGGATGGACATATCGAAAGGACAAACCAAATTGTGGAGGATATGCTCTGCATGTATGTAAGAACAAAACCAAACAAGTGGGAAGACTATCTACACTTGGTGGAATTGGGATATCACAATGGATACCAAACTTCGGATAAATTGAGCCCTTTCGAAATATTGTACGATAGAAAACGTACGACTGCAATTAGCTAGGATGACCCAGCTGATAGACTCATGGTGGGACCAGATATGGTCCAAGAAATGGAAAACACGGTAAAGAAGGTACAACAGAATCTGAAAGAAGCACAAGATAGACATAAGAGCTATGCATATCAGAAAAGAAGACACTTGGAATTTTAAGTGGGAGACCATGTTTATTTGAAGGTCAAAGCATGAAGAAGCGCGTTGAAGTTAGGGAACTGTGCCAAGATGGCACCCAGGTTTTGTGGACCCTTCAAGATACTAGCTCAAATTGGACCCGTAGAATATCAACTTGCACTCCCAGCTAATATGAGAATTCATAATGTATTTCATATTTCTTTGTGGAGAAAGTATATTCATGACCCTACTCATATGATTGATTGGAACTTGGTGTAGGTGGAACCCGAAGGCAATTTCTAGGTGGAACCCCTATGCATTCTGGACCGGAGAGAAATATCACTTCAGAACAAAGTCGTCGCTCAGGTAAAGGTGCAATGGCAGCACTTTAGTCCTTAGGAGGCCACTTGGGAGTTGGAGGGAAATTTTCGGAAATCTCATCCAATCCTGATCCAGGAAAGGAAAAAACACTGAGTACGGTATTTTACTGAAGGGGGAAAGGATGTGATGTCCCAAAAAAAAAAAAATTTGAAATTTAAATATGTTGAAAATTCATTCCGTTTTTAATAAATTCGAGTTTGGAAAATTTTTTCCATTTATGGAAATTTCAAATTTCAAATTTGATGATTGTAATTAATTATTGACTTTTGGGCAGAGACCTAATTTGACCCAACTAACTATTTTACTATTACACTTGTATGAAAAAATAATATTTTATATTGATTGCAGGAGGACAAATGGAACAACCATGTTAAATTTAGCTGACCATGACTCCATGACTCGGCAACACATTGGAACTAACTCTAGGCTGATTTTTACAAGTGGCAAATTAGTGATTTGGCCATTGGCAGCCACTGAAAATCAGGGATTTAGAAAGCTTCAAAAATTCCCAAGGGAGGGAAAAAGACCTAGTTAAATTAGTAAATAGCATATGTGAAGAGGCAGGACGCTGCCAAGTATGTTGGGGAAAGGAGACTATTGAATTTTTTTCCTTGCTATTATGAGCACTACTGTGGGAGTGTGAGGTGAGAGGATTTTGCTAGAATTGAACGACATTGCTGGAGAGGATATTTCAATTCACCCTCATGGATTCATGGTCAGCCTAGGGGGTGAATCGGGCAAGTAGATTGGCTTCCCTGTTCTATGGTTGGGAGGAACCTGGTTGTTCCTTTTGGCTTCCCGCAAATTTGATTCATATATGCTACTCTACCTTATCCTTGTTAAATTTCATGTTCTGCAATCTGTTTACTTCTATGAATGAATTTATAGTTTAATACTGAAGTGGGGAAAGATCTATCCATTACATCCTTGTCGTTACCTAGAAATGGGCTTATTTATTTAGACATGATGCTAAGTAGTTACTAAGGTCATTGAATGTATTAAAAAATAAGACAAGTTCTATAGAAGTTACTAAGCTCATGATAGAATGGACCACATACTACATCTATCTTCTTAATTAATTCTGTTGAACAAAATGAAAATAAAATTGTTTGCATAAGTGATTGAAGCCAGGAGTACCAATATCTATGGCGGATTATATTCCATGTAGATGATTATAGTATACAGTGAGCCTCCTCTAGTGATTATACAAGTCCAAATTCAAAGTAAATACACCCTATATCACCGAGGTATTAATCGACATGTATATAGACCTGTACATATATATTATGAACATATATATATATACATATATATATATATATATATATATATATATATATATATATATA
>JASDQU010226613.1:5111-15597 GCA_032191745.1 Picea mariana | reverse complement strand
GGAGTTTTAATGCACCTAATAAATTTATTTTTATTTGGTAAATTTGGGGTACATTACATATGGTATCAGAGCTTAAGGTTACAACACTTGGACCTCAGGGAAACGCCAAATTATTTTGGTTCATTTTAATTCTGTTAAAAGAAAAATCTAACAAATGTGTTTACTATTACAAAAGAAAAAGAAATTGGTCTTTTGTGATAATGGAAACACAAAACGAAGAGGAGATCATAATTGAAGAAAATCCTGATCAAGGACCTCCTAAAGAACCTGGAAATAAAATCGAAGGAAGTTCTGCCACCCAGGTTCTGGAAACAATGAGGAACCTTATCATGGAATTACAAGTATTCAAAGGAGATAATGAAAAATTGAAAAAGGCACAAGAAGACTAGAAAGAAATAAATGAAATTTTGTTGTGCAACATAGTAACAAAGAGGAGCCCAAAACACAACAATAAGGAGAAAGAAGTCAACAAAAGATCCTCTAAAAATTCTGGTCATTAAACAAAAAATGAGAACAGTTCTTCCGAAGGCACACAAGTGGCAGGAAATAAAACAACCACAGGTAGAAAAAGAAAATAGGTGGATAAACTAGAAGGTGAATTCAAGAAGATAAAACCATGCACGTTTGACATAGAATCAAGGACGGGTGAAGAGGCTGAAGCATGGTTACTAGATATAGAGAAATACTTCCAGATTTATAATTATTCTAGTAACATGAAAGTTTAAATGGCCATTTATAACTTGAAGGGAAAATCAAGTATTTGGTGGAAAGACCTGAAACTGGCGAGGGGATTAAAAGAGAAACAAATGGATTGGTCAGATTTCAAGAAATACTTCAAGAAGAAATATTTATCATAAATCTGTTATGAAAGAAAGACTAAGGAATTTTATGAGCTAAGACTTGGACAAATGACCATGGACGATTTGATAAATAAATTTCTCAAATTATTGAGATTTGTGCTATACATCAAGGAAGACAAAGTAAAGATAAAATGATTCTTAAGATGTATACTACTGTCATAGAAGGACATAATAGAATTCGACAATCCAAAAACTTTAAGTGAAGTATTTAGAAAGACCCGGATGTGCAATGATCAGTACAAATAGAGGTCTGAAATTCCCAAGGCATGGAAGGATAAGAAACATGACAGAGTAAATCAACGAAAGAAAGGATTCCTACCAACTCCTTTTCAGAATATGGAAAATACCTTCCAAAAGAAATATTTTCATTACAACAACCAGGATGCACAAGGGGGAGGTAGACTAGTTAATCTGTGAGTCAAATAGTTGGGGACAACCCCAAAGAACTATTAAAGTGTTGGGAGTGTGGAGAACCGCACTTGAGGAGGAACTGTCCACATTTATCTCCTGCGGCAAGGACTACAGTCCATAATCTGCAAGAAGCCTCTACAATAGGAGATATGGGCAGAAGCGTGCACAGAATTAACACAATTGTGTATGGCAGACAAGTTTATCATCAATCCACTATCGTGGAGGTTGAAGGTAAAATTCATGATAATCACATTTCTATTTTAATTGACCCAGGAGCTAGTCTGAGTTATTTTACTCCTGGTTTAGTTGAATTAAACAATCTCAAGAAAGAAAATCATGCTAAGTCCTAGTTAGTACAGTTAGCAACATGGACTAAGAGAAAAGTAACAGATTTCATTTCTAAATGTGAGCTCAATTTAGATGGCCAAAGTACAAAGTTAAATCTAGATTTTTTACCTTTGGGATCTTACGATATAATCATTGGAATGGACTGGTTAGATAAACATAAAGTAATTTTGAACTATTGCAAAAAATCACTTACTTACAGAGACAAAAACAACACATTTAGGACAATACAAGTGATCATAAAACTAGTTTCAGTTAGGCAAATATTAGCCATGCAGTTTAAGAAATGTATGAATAAGGGTTGCCAAATTTATGCTATCCAAGTAACTAATCTGTTAGAAAATTAAAATAAACCCATCTTAGAAGACTTTGCAGTCCTATGTGGGTAAAGAATATATCAACCCAAGTGTCTCGCCGTGGGGAGCATCGGTTCTTTTTGTTAAAAATAAAGATGGGACTTTGAGGTTATGCATCGATTATCGAAAATTAAACAGGATGGCGATTAAAAATAAGTATCCTCTACCAATAATTAACAACTTGTTTGACCAAGTGGGAGGAGAAAATATTTTCTTTGAGTTAGATTTAAGGTTTGGTTAACATGAATTCAGAATAAAGGATGAAGATATAAATAAAACAACTTTTAGAACAAGATACAGACACTATGATTTTTTCGTAATTCCGTTTGGTCTTACTAATGCACCAACAACCTTTATGTGTTTGATGAATAGTATATTCAGTCAATATTTGGATAAATTTGTATTGGTATTTATCGATGAAATTTTAGTTTACTCGAAAATGGAAGAAGAACATGAAGAAAATATGAAAACAGTGTTGTAGACCTTAAGGAAACACAAGTTGTATGCAAATTTTGACAAATGTGAATTCTATCAAAGAAGAATACAATACCTAGGACATGTGATATCTCAGGAGGATATTGCAATTGATCCATAGAAGATAAAATCCATTATGGAATGGCCTATCCCTAGGGATGTAGCGGGCATCAGATTATTTATGGGAATTACTGGTTACTATCGTAGATTCATCGAAGGATTTTCTAAGATCGCGTACCCAATTACATCTCTACAGAAAAAGGGAATAAGGTTTACTTGGTCACAAAAATGTCAGGACATCTTTAATAAGATAAAAGAACTATTAACCACAACACCTATTTTAAGGGTAGCAGACCATGATAAAGACTTTAAAGTTTGCGTGGATGCAAGCAAAGAAGGCTTGGGAGGTGTCCTAACTCAAGAGGGGCACGCCATCTGTTACAAATCACGTAAAGTGAAAGAACATGAATGAAAATATGTGACACATGATTTGGAATTAGTAGTTGTAATTCATGTGCTAAAAATGTGGCGACATTATTTAATGGGGAGGAAATTTCTGCTGCTAACCGATAACAATGGTATGAAATTCTTATTCAGTCAACCATATCTCAATGCAAGGCAAGCGAGGTGGTTGTCTTTCTTGAGTGAATTTGATTTCGAATTAAGACACATGAAAGGAAAAGAAAACAAATTTGCAGATTCCCTAAGTTGAAGAACTAACAGAATTTTTGAGATAAGTATTCACAAGCAGAAAATGACATCAAACAAAGAATAAAATCTGCAAGCTGTAATGACAAAAAATACATCAAAACAATAACATATTTACAAGGAAATGAAAAAAAAATGGACAAAACAGATCCAAGTTTGGATAAAAATGGACTGCTAAGGTTCAAAAACAGGCTATACATACCTAATTCTACTGATTAAAGTAAAAAATTCTGGATGAATTTCAGAAAAATCCATATTCTAGTCATCGAGGATACAAGAAAATGGTAACAACTTTAAGAAAAAAAAATTATTGGCCGAACATGAAAGGTGAAACAACTCAATACTTATCCAAATGCTTAGATTGTCAATCGGTAAAGGCTGAATATCAACATCCAGCTGACCTCCTACAACGTCTACCTATACAGGAATGGAAGTGGGATATTATCTCACTAGACTTCATCACAGGTTTGCCTAAGAATCAAGAGAAAAATGACTCGATTATGATAGTGATTGATAAACTTAGCAAATATGCACATTTTATACTTGGGAAATCTACTTATAAAGAAATTAATATCGTTGAAATATTTATGAAGGAAATTTTTAGATTCCATGGAATTCCTAAAATGGTGATTTCAGATAGAGATTTCAAATTTATGTCAATGTTTTGGAAGGAATTGTTTGCGGGGTTGGATACTAACTTGAATTTCAACACAAGCTCCCATCCACAAACATATGTTAAAACTGAACGAACAAATCAGATTGTGGAAGACATGTTACGAATGTACATAAGAACGAAACCAACTAAGTGGGAGGAGTACCTACACTTAGTTGAATTTGCATACAATAATGACTATCAATTGTCAGCTAAGATGAGTCCCTTCGAAGCATTGTATGAAAGAAAATGCACAACTCTAATTAGCTGGGATAATCCAATTGACAGACTTATCATGGGACCAGAAATACTCCAGGAAATGGAGAAAATGGTAAGAAAGGATCAACAAAATTTAAAAGAGGCACAAGACAGACAGAAAAGCTACGCAAATTTAAAGAGAAGAAATCGAGAATTTCAAATTGGGTACCATGTATACTTGAAAGTCAAAGCAAGGATAAGCTCTCTAAATCTAGGAAATTGTTCAAAGTTGGCGCCCAGTTTTTGTGGCCCCTTCGAGATCTTAGCTCGAATTGGACCTATGGTGTATCATAATATTTTTCATGTTTCTTTATTCAAAAAGTATATTCATGACCTACTCACATCATTGATTAGAACATGGTGTAGGTGGAACCAAAAGGCGAGTTCCAAATGGAACCTCAATGCATTTTGGAAAGGAAAGAAAAACTACTATGGAACAAAGCCATCGCCCAGGTAAAAGTGCAATGGAAGCACTTTAGTCCTGAGGAGGCCACTTGGGAATTGAAGGAAGATTTGCAGAAATCTTATCCAACCCTATTCCGAGAGAGGAATGAATAGTGAGGGCATGCAACATCCCGCTCTAGCGCACTGAGTGAACTTATTCTTTGAGGACACTTGCTTGCAAGTGATCCCAATTATTATGCTATTAAAACATTTGATTTTGATTATGAGGCGTTATGGGTTGATGACATGTTGTTTTACTACATTGACATAGACAGGTGCTATTGACTCGGTTTTACTGAGTGTGCACGATTTTGGACCTTGAGGATACAGAGGCATCGATGGAACCCCTTGGACTCCGAATCGAGTTTGGGAGTGTACCATTGGGGTTTGATTGTTTTACTATGATATTAGTGCATCTGATTAGATGATATGATATGGATATATTCTGACATGATTCGTTGATGATGTAGGCTGATGATAGCTTGCTGACTAGACTCACATGTGGAGTAAAGGGGTCACGCACGACTACCAAAGATGTTGAGGGAGAGGTGTGGACAACAGCCTTGCCACAACCTACTAGCACTCCCGACGTGGCTCGAACTGTAGGTTAAATTTTACCTAGTTCTAGAGGACCCACGATGCCATGAAGACAGACTGCGATAGTCGCTCATGATGATTCTAAGGGGCACACAATAAGGTGGGGGCCTTATTCCTTAGAGGCCCTTAGTCTCCCACAAGTTCACCTGGCGGAGTATTGACTGTAGGTTTTTTTTATGTCTACCAAGTCAGTCAAGAGGCAAGTGGCACCCTTGGATCACGTGGTGTGTCATGAAGGGAACATCGTGCAAGAAAAATGGAAAGAGGCGAGTGGCACCCTTGGAGAACGTAGTGCGTCCTGAAGGGCATGTCGCGCAAGGGAAACAAATTAAGGTGAGTAGCACCCTTGGAGCACCTAGTGCATCCTGAAGGGCACGTCGTGTTGTTGATGATAAATGAATGAACCTAGATGGCCTTAGGATGAATAACCTATTAAGAATTTTTAAAAACAAATTCCGTAATAAAATGTTGCCCAATACGAAAATTTAAGGTTTAAGTCTAAATTATGCTAGTGGTAAAATTTTATCTATCTATTTAAAAATAAATAAAAAATAAAAACAACATAAATAATAATTATACTCTTTGTTAAATCTTGTAATAATAAGGGGGTAAGAAATTTAAATGATTCATAAAAATATGTTAGGGTAAAATTTAAAAAAAGGGGAAATAATTGTTTTATTATTTATGATAATTTAAAATTATTAACTAAAAAGGGAGAAAGGAAAAAGCGGGTTAATTTCTACACCCGCCAATTTGAGTCCTAAATGAAAACGAGAAAGAGGAAAATCTAAAATATTTAGGAAACTAGGAAAAGAGGGAAACATAAGAAGAAAAGGGAAACCCAAGGGAAAAATCAGAAAGTCAAACTTAGTAAGGTATCTACCATTAAGAACTTTCTAATTTAAAACTGAACTAGCAAATTGATAATGGGGAAAGTCATTAAAACTTGTAAGAGAATTTTGGGACACCTAGGAGCGATTATAGAAGTGACTCTAGGTGAGTGAGGGAAATAAGGGAAATTAATTAATTAAAGAAATTATTTTGTGGAGGAATGAAGGGGATGAGTGACACTTGTACGGGGAGGAATTTTTAGGATTTAATTTTTAAAAACTTAATTAAATGAGATTTTAGGAAAGTAAGGGACTTTGAAACTCTATATACTGAAGGGAGGATAAGGATGAAGGATCTCTTATGTTTGCGTAATGTTACGATGCATAAATATCTACTTGACTGACTTATCTTGTGGGAGTTGGGATACCCAGATCGGTGAGGAGTGGTAGCTCGACCTTGTGAGGCGAGCTGGGATCTAGCTGAATCTCTGGATAGTGTGTGTGGCCCCTTTGTAGCCTGGGGGGCTAAGGGGGAAGAAGAGTACCCCTAGCATTGGCTCGGAGGTACCGATGAAGTCTCACCAGTCGACAAGAGATAGTTGCATGGAGCGCGTAGGACGTCACTCAGAGCAGGCGATCAGGCAACAATACGCTCTCTTCATTTTTGTATGGTAAATTGTTGTAGGATTTATGCTTGGATCTGCATGTTTAATGGAGTAAGTAAATTGATTGTCTAGATTGATGACTGAATTTCTTTCATAGCCTAGCTCGATGATTGATTGACTCCCATGGCCTTCGTTTCCCTGCATGTATTGACCTCCTTGTGGTATTTGATTGTGACCATTGTGGTGGTTTTACCTATCATCCCTAGCTCATCAGTCCTCGCCTGGGAAGTCGGTCAGGAGCCTGATCTACGGTTGTTGCTTCGACGCTAATAGACCTATGGATCTCAGTGCCCTACCTTTCTATGCAAGGATGATGAGCAAAGGAGGAAATTATCAGCCGTCTACCTTCATTGTTGTACTTGGATGATTGGATCCTTTTGGTTCTCTTACTATTGTATGCATTTGTATTGGTATTCTGGCAATGGAAAAATGAATTGATTCATGTCTACATTTTGTATTTGTATTTTGGCTTGATGGAAAAACGAATTGAATCATGTATGCATTTTGTATTAGTATTCTGGCAATGGAAAAACAAATTGATTCATGCCTTCATTTTGTATTTGTATTCTGGCAACGGAAAAACAAATTGATTCATGTCTGCATTTTGTATTGGTATTCGAGCAATGGAAAAATGAATTGATTCATGTCTGCATTTGGTATTGGTATCCTGGAAATAGAAAAATGTTTTTTCTTTTAAATGTTGCCAGAGATTGTTGTTTTAAATGCCCATGTTTTGCTTTCAATGAGACAGAGATTGTCGTTTAAAATTGCCCATGTTTTTTCTTTCAAATGAGACTAAGTTTGTTGTTTTAAATGCCCACGTTTTGCCTTCAAATGAGATCAATATTGTTGTTTTTAATTGTCCACATTTTTGCTTTCAAATGAGTCTGAGTTTGTTGTTTAAAATGCCCATGTTTTTGCTTTTAGATGAGACTGAGTTTGTTGTTTTAAATGCCCAGGTTTTTACTTTCAATGAGACAGAGATTGTTGTTTAAAATGCCCACATTTTTTCCTTCAAATGAGACTGAGATTGATGTTTTTAATTTCCGACGTTTTTTCTTCCAAATGAGTCCGAGTTTGCTGTTTAAAATGCCCACATTTTTGCTTTCAGATGAGACTGAGTTTGTTGTTTTAAATGCCCAGGTTTTTTCTTTCAATGAGACAGAGATTGCCATTTAAAATGCCCACGTTTTTTCTTTCAATGAGACAGAGATTTGTCGTTTAAAATGCCCACGTTTTTTTCTTTCAAATGATACTGAATTTGTCATTTAAAATGATCACGTTTTTTAATTTCAAATGAGACAAAGATTGTCATTTAAAATGCCCACGTTTTTTCTTGCAAATGAGACTGCGTTTGCTATTTTAAATGCCCACGTTTTTGCTTTCAAATGAGACTGAGATTGCCATTTTAAATGCCCACATTTTTTCTTTCAAACGATGGACTGAGTTGTTGTTAAATACCCACGAATTGCGATTAATTGATAGCCTATGCTTGCTGAGGTATGGCATAGTGATTTGCCATTAACTGGGACTGTGTTTTGCTACTGGTGTGACCACTTTTTGCCCCTTTAAATGGTTGAATGCAGTTGCTGGATTGGACACCATTTTTCCTTAAATGTTGCCTACATTTTACTATTAATTACCATGTTAATTGCAATGATAAAAGCTATATTATTGCCTTATTAATTGCCATGTTATTTGCTATCGTGAGTTAATGATCAGTAAATTCCTTCTTTTTGATTAATTGTCACAGCAAGTTAAATGGTTAAACAGTATGAAAGCACCTTGTTATTGAGCTATTAATTGTTATGTTAACAGTCAAGTAATTGCCTTGTTATTGTTATATTAATTGTTATGTTAATCAACATGTTAATCGCCTTGTTATTGCTTTATTACTTGTTATGATATCAGCCATGTAAATGGCCTTGTTATTGCTAATTTAATCATTAGGTAACTGCTATGTTAATTTCCTTCTTATATTGCGACAGTGATGTTAGTAGTTAGCAGTTTCCTTCTCAATGATAATAGACAACTAGTATTATTGGTTCGGTCAATATAGCTAGACTACATGTTGAGATTAAATTTTTCATAGGTGTTATAATATTAGCATCTTACATTAACCTTGTTAATATTGTTATTCAAGTGAATGGATAGTTGGATGGAGATTTTGAATTAATGTAGAATTGCCCAATTAGGTTGTATTAATGATTAAAATTAGGTTGGTCAGTAAAGACTAGATTGCCAATTTTAGACTTGCTAAATTGATTATAATGGAGGTTAGATGGTATTTATAATTATAGTTTAAATATTTCTTACTTTGACTTGCAAGATTGATTGTATTAACGTTAAATTAGCGGGTGCATTATTGACTGATTGTAACTTTGACGTACCCCGTTTAGAATGGAACCCATGTTAAAATAGATTGTATTCATTGACTAGTTTAGATTGGGTGATTGGTTGGGTCAAGGATGATGTCGTGTATTGGCTTCCGTCATCCCTTGTCTTCCTCCTCTGGCATTTCATCAACCTGTTGTTGGGGTATGGGTGTCGTTTTTCTTATCGGTGTTTGGTTCCTAGTGCATCAGTTTGTCTAGAGTCCTCGGTCTGGATAGATTATGTTGCACCAAGGTTATTGATTCCTCTATCACCTAGGAACGACATGATTCCTAATGACAGGATCATGGGACACCTTATGGGATAGTGGCGAGCGAGAACTTGGCTGCAGTCGGTGCGTTCTGTGTGAGTGTTGTCAAGCATTTCCAGTTTCTTTATGGCGCATGGGTTGAATGCCTTCAAGCATTGGGTTCGTATGCCTAGAGATTCTAGTCCTTGTTGTTTGGATATTGTATCGGGATGGGGATGTTGTCCCTTAGCTGGTAGGCGTTGTCGTTTTGTGTCGGGCGGGTAGTCGTTCCTCCTTGTTGTTCTACACTTAATTCACCCATTTTCCCTTGTGTTAGTGAGTGGATTCATATTTTCCCATTTTCCTGGAATGCATTCTTGCATACGTCGCCAGTGGTGTGGTTAACTATTTTTGTCATCGCCCTTCTTTCAAAACACACACACACAAAAAAAAAATTGCACTGTTGTTTGCTTGTAGTCGTAACGAAGAGGGGTCATTACAGGGAAGTGTTGTACTTAAGGGGGAGAGGATGTAATATCCCCAAAAATAATTGATTATTAAATTCTAAGTGTACTTGGGAATAAATTTCTGTTTTTTGGCAAATTCGGATTTGGAAAATCCAAATTTGGAATTTGATTATTATAATTAATTATTTATGACTATTGGGCAAAGATTTGATTTGCCCAACTAACTTCTTTGATTGTGACACATGTAAAAGACAAATTTTTATAAATTAAATGCTGGAAGACAAATGGAACAACAGGTTAAAAATAATTGACCATGATTCCATGAGTGGGGAACATATTTGAGTTGCCTCACGACTGATTTTTACAAGTGGCAAATGAGGGATTTGACCAATAGAAGCCCCTAAAAACCAGGGATTTGTAAAGATGGGAATTTCCCAAGGAGGGAAGGAAATACCTAGGCACAATATGCATATAAATACAACATATGGAGGAGGCACAATGATACTTAGTATGTTGGAGAAAGGAAACTACTTGTTGTTATGAACATTGTTAGTGTGAGGAAAGAGAATTTATGATATGTTGAAGGTGACTGTAGCAAAGGAGGATCGTCTCATTTTTCCCTTATGGACTCATGGTCAGGCTAGGGGGTGAACGGAGCAAGTAAACTTGGTTTTTTGTTATACGTTTGCATGGAATGTGGTTGTTCCATTTGTGTCCCAACATCTTTCTTCAGATATGTATTTTTACTTACATTCTGGTTAATATTATGTTGATTATTAATGGTTAGGAATGTGAT
>JASDQU010226611.1:5798-20009 GCA_032191745.1 Picea mariana | reverse complement strand
CTTGTTTGGAACTGTCTTCAAGAACTATTCCTTGGAAAGGAGGAAAAGTAGTTCTTGATTCAATAATAGTTCCGTCAAGACCTTTCCATTTATGACCAGGAGAAGTACTGCTTTCTCCTACAACTTGTACTATAGGTGCTAGATGTAGTTTTTTCCATTCAAAAAATGAAATCCAACGAGAATGTTTTGTCATATAATTTTTCCAGAGTTTGGATAACCTCTGTTTTTCCGGTTCAGAGGTATTGTCAGAAAACTCAATAAATTCTGGATTTGTAAACAAATCCCAGTTAGTCATTTTTTTTATCCAATTTTCTGGAAATTCTCCCTTCTGGCGGCCTGACATGATGGTCAGATATTTTAAGATTTCTTCAATGGCAGGTTTGGATATGTGTGATGGTAAAGGGTTACTGAATCTACTTTCAGGAATAGTAACATCACACTGCTTGATATAACCTAACCCATATTTAGGAGAATTTGGGATTCTGGTTCCTTTATAAATTTCTTGCAGGCGAGGGTCTAAGTCTTGAATGGAAGGCATGTAATGCATCATAGCACAAATAGTAGACTGAATAGTGGATGTAGACATGTCAGAGGTATTTTCTTGGGAAATAAATATATTTCTTTCAAATATGAAATACCCAGAGCAAATGTTTTGATAGATAAGTACAGCTTGGGTATGAGATTCCATATTGGTGATAGTCCAGTAGATTGTATATTGGGAGCTCCTTTCCTCTCAATGGTTTCACCCCATGGATCATGTGACTATAATGGTCTTCCTGGCTACTTTATCACCATACCAGAAATAAAGAATCTTCCATGCAAAAGGATTGAAATTCCTTTCATCTCTGAAAAACATATGCATGTTGGTTATCTAAATTGCATGGTGATCGTTTCTATCTTTGATAGTGATCAGGAAAAACCAGTCAGCCATTATTATGCTGACAATACTCCATGGGATATATTCAAAATGCATTGGAAACCCACTTGGAAACTGAGATCTTCTGAAGTCATTGAATGTGAACTACCTGGGTTTTCTACAAATGCTAGTCCAACAGTCTTGCCTCCACAGCATATATTGGGACAAATCCACCAGCCTATTACAATCAGTTCCAGAGAATATTTAACTCAATGTAGAGATCTAACCAGGTTAAGAGCAGCAGATACAAAATGGTATGAGCCCTCTATCCGAGGATGGTGTAGATCTCCAGTTTATCATTATTTCCAGATTAACAGAATGCGTTCCTTAAATGACTGGCCTGAACAAAATCCTGATGAATTGGTTCATGGTTTAAATTATGAACAATACAAAGCTGCCTGGTTTAATGCTTTCTTATGGACCAGCAGATTTAGTTTCTTTTATTGCCAAGTCAAATTTGCACAAACTTTTGAAACCTGGGAAGAACCTGATTGGCTACAGGAATGGTGGGAAAATTTCGGGCTAAACCCTATCAGTATCAATCCAGAAGTCACTGAAACAACTAGAATGTATCAGAGGTTTCATAGACCGCTTAATGTGCTCAGTGACATGTTTTCTGATGAAGAATACAGAGAAATATTTATCTCTAAAAAATATCCTTGGGTACTACGAACAAAGTTCATGATGGATCTTGAAGATTACCCAGATACGAATCCTCGTCTGCTTAGACAGGTATATACACAACATTGGGATCCATATATTCATAATCAGTTTAAAGATCATCCTTTTGATTGATTCAAGTCTATATGGCCGACAGTGGAGCCATCTGTTTTTCGTGGGTTGTCGATATCAACTCCACCTTGTACGTAGCTTTTAGTCTTGTCTTATTGAGGAATCTAGGAAACTCGGAGCACTTCTCCGACTTTTGGTGTGGTTTGACCCATATTTCCTAGAGACTTCACGTGTTGTGTACTATGTCTAATTGGAGAATCTTGCATGACCACTCCATTAGTCATCTTTTCAGTACTGTTTGATCAGGGAATCCTGCGTGACCACCCTGTCAAATATATTTTGTACAATAAATTGTCGATTCCAAATCCTTAAAGAGGATCAAGTGGCCAGCATGTGAGGCCCAACATTATTTCTCATCCAAAAAGTAATGATGCTCTCTCCACTTAGAATCCTTATATAAGGAGGATGAGGCTCCTATTTTGGTCATCGACAGTCAGTGTGAGTCTTGAGTCTTTCTAGCTTCCCTCTCTCTGAAGCTTGAGTCTTTCTGTATTAGGTCGCTTTGATAAGCCTGCGTGATTCTGGCTCGGCCAGCACGGACCTAAAGTGGTAGAAGCGAATGGTCAAGTCTATGTCAGTCTGAGTGTCTGTTATCTGTGCATCCTGCACATATCTCTGTAATACCCGGAGAGCACCTTTTGCTCTGTATTAATAAAAGCTTCTGCATACATTCTGAAATTTGTTTTATGTCTATGAATTCTGCACAATTGATTCCAGTAGCTTCATGTTGAATCTCCCGAGTTTGTAAATTGCTTGCCCCGGTGCGTAAGGTTGTCTAGAGGAGAATCGATCAGCAACAGTGACTGGTGGTAGTAAGTCCCACAAGGCAGGAGGCCGCTAGGGCAGATTGTAACCAGAAAGGCTAGACCAGAGATTCGTGCTCAGTTTCAAATAACACTGGTTCGGAACGGGAACGCTCGATGGACTTCGAGTGGGTGAATTTAGGGCAATAAGGGAGACCAACACATGCAGAAGACAAAAACATACAACAAGCTTCATTCTCTTACAGAGGAGGCCCCTGCTTACAAATGGTATCAGAGCCAGCACATCATTTTTGCCTTGGGTATGATAACAACCTCTATTGATCTGTTATAGCTATTCGCGTATTCTGTATAAAATCGTTTAAAGTCTCTGTAAATTTTGTCATGTCGTTTTTAGTCTTTACCTGGGGATAAGGCCAGCAGCCTGTGTGAACACTTTCTTTGTCAAGTCAGTAATACTCAAAGCCCTCCCTTTCTGTGTAAAGATAAAAACAAGTCTAATAATGGAGTCCAGATCTATAGAAAATACCTCTGACATGTCTACATCCACTAGTCAGTCTACTATTTGTGCTATGATGCATTACATGCCTTCCATTCAAGACTTAGACCCTCCCCTGCAAGAAATTTATAAAGGAAGCAGAACCCCAAATTCTCCTAAATATGGGTTAGGTTATATCGAGCAGTGTGATGTTACTACTCCTGAAAGTAGATTCAGTAACCCTTTACCATCACACATATCCAAACCTGCCATTGAAGAAATCTTAAAATATCTTACCATCATGTCAGGCTGCCAGAAGGGAGAATTTCCAGAAAATTGGATTAAAAAAATGACTAACTGGGATTTGTTTACAAATCCAGAATCTATTGAGTTTTCTGACAATACCTCTGAACCGGAAAAACAGAGGTTATCTAAACTCTGGAAAAATTATATGATAGAACATTCTCGCTGGATTTCATTTTTTGAATGGAAAAAACTACATCTAGCACCTATAGTACAAGTTGCAGGAGAAAGAAGTACTTCTCCTGGTCATAAATGGAAAGGTCTTGACGGAACTATTATTGAATCAAGAACTACTTTTCCTCCTTTCCAAGGAATAGTTCTTGAAGACAGTTCCAAACAAGCAAAAGCTATCCCTTTACTCACAGACTAAGTAAATCAATTGTCAGGGATAGATAAAAGAGTCCAGTCTGTGTCTGAGAAAATAAACTGGACAAACACAGCCTTAAGGGGAATGGCAACCCAGGTCTTCCTCCCACAAGAACAGATCAAAACAGAACAGATCTATGATCTGCAAGTATCTACCAATACTGTCATACACTCTGTCAACCAGATTCATGATAATGTGACATATATCAAATGCAGGGTTGATACTACTCTACAAGATGTCTCTGCTAAAACCAGAGAAAATCATGAAGACCTGATGGAGGGATTAGGAACAGCCTTATCAGCCATTGGAAAATCCCTTTCTGATATAAAAAAGAAAACTATCAAAGAAGATAAGCCTATCCCTGAATCTTTTCTCCTCCCTCATCCTCGAATTTCCCTTGTATCTTCTGTATATAATCCTCTTGAAAAACCCATTGTAAGGAAATTTCCTTTCTTTTTTCCCACAGAAGAAAAGCCTGAATCCTCAAAAGCCCAAGAAGAAAATATTTCTATGGTATCTATCAGAAGGCCCTCTTATGAACACATTCCTCCTCACTCAAATAGACCTGCTGCACGAGACCTTGTAGGAAAAGGTAAACTAGCAGAAACTCAATCCTATGCTGATGAATGGTATCAAGAATGGAACATAGACAATTTGTCTGTAGCACAAATCAGACAAATGATTGATAGGATGTTTGTTTCTTATAAAATCATGTGCATGAAAGGCAAAGGGGAAGTTGAAGCTTGTAAATCTTTAATCCTATGCTTCACTGGTTCTTTGAATAAATGGTGGGAAACCATTTCTTCCCCGTTAATGATAACTAAAATGGAAGGAGAAACACTGAAAGATGAACAAGGAGATATTGTGTATCATTCTGATGGAAATCCTATGAACAATATGATTGGGGCTCTTACTACTCTCATTTTAGAACATTGGTGTGGAACTAAAGCAGAGCTTTCTGACAAACATGAAATCATTCTTATGAATATGAAGTGTCGAAAAATGTCTGAGTATGAACAGTTCCACAAGGAGTGGACGCAGAGGATATTTGAAGTTAAAGACAACAAAAACTTGTTATGGAAACAAGTTTACATGGCAGCCCTTCCCAGTAAATTTGTTGAGTACCTTAAGATGGAAGAAACTTTTTCTCTCCCTTATGAAACCTATACCTGGGGAGAAATTTACTCCATCATTACTAAAGCCTTGTTAGGTTTATGCACAAGTATGAAAATACAAAGGTCTGTTTCTAAAAGCTCTTATTTACTAGACCAAGAATCTGTGTGTGAACAGTATGGGATTTATAATACGAACAGTGGCCTTCAGCCAAGACCCAAAAGAAAGACCTACAAGAAAGAAAGAAATCAGACAAAAAGGTCTAAATTTGTCCCCTATTCACACTATTTTGAAAAACCAGTCAGCCATTATTATGCTAACAATACTCCATGGGATATATTCAAAATGCATTGGAAACCCACTTGGCAACTGAGATCTTATGAAGTCATTGAATGTGGACTACCTGGGTTTTCTACAAATGCTAGTCCAACAGTCCTGCCTCCACAACATATATTGGGACAAATCCACCAGCCTATTACAATCAGTTCCAGAGAATATTTAACTCAATGCAGAGATCTAACCAGGTTAAGAGCAGCAGATACACAATGGTATGAGCCCTCTATCCGAGGATGGTGTAGATCTCCAGTTTATCATTATTTCTAGATTAACAGAATGTGTGCCTTAAATGACTGGCCTAAACAAAATCCTGATGAATTGGTTCATGGTTTAAATTATGAACAATACAAAGATGCCTGGTTTAATGCTTTCTTATGGACCAGCAGATTTAGTTTCTTTTATTGCCAAGTCAAATTTGCACAAACTTTTGAAACCTAGGAAGAACCTGATTGGCTACAGGAATGGTGGGAAAAGTTCGGGCTAAACCCTATCAGTATCAATCCAGAAATCACTGAAATAGCTAGAATGTACCAGAGGTTTCATAGACCGCTTAATGTGCTCAGTGACATGTTTTCCGATGAAGAATACAGAGAAATCTTTATCTCTGAAAAATATCCTTGGGTACTACGAACAAAGTTCATGATGGATCTTGAAGATTACCCAGATACGGATCCTCATCTGCTTAGACAGGTTATACACAACATTAGGATCCATATATTCATAATCAGTTTAAAGATCATCCTTTTGATTGATTCAAGTCTAGATGGCCGACAGTGGAGCCATCCGTTTTCCGTGGGTTGTCGATATCAACTCCACCTTGTACGTAGCTTTTAGTCTTGTGTTGTTGAGGAATCTAGGAAACTCGGAGCACTTCTCCGACTTTTGGTGTGGTTTGACCCACATTTCCTAGAGACTTCACGTGTTGTGTACTATGTCTGATTGGAGAATCTTGCATGACCACTCCATCAGTCATCTTTTCAGTACTGTTTGATTAGGGAATCCTGCGTGACCACCCTGTCAAATATCTTTTGTACAATAAATTGTCGATTCCAAATCCTTAAAGAGGATCAAGTGGCCAGCATGTGAGGCCCAACATTATTTCTCATCCAAAAAGTAATGATGCTCTCTCCACTTAGAATCCTTATATAAGGAGGACGAGGCTCCTCTTTTGGGCATCAGCAGTCAGTGTGAGTCTTGAGTCTTTCTAGATTCCCTCTCTCTGAAGCTTGAGTCTTTCTGTATTAGGTCGCTTTGATAAGCCTGCGTGATTCTGGCTCGGCCAGCACAAACCTAAAGTGGCAAAAGTGAATAGTCGAGTCTATGTCAGTCTGAGTGTCTGTTATCTGTGCATCCTGCACATATCTCTGTAATACCCGGAGAGCACCTTTTTCTCTGTATTAATAAAATCTTCCACATACATTCTGAAATTTGTTTTATGTCTATGAATTCTGCACAATTGATTCCAGTAGCTTCATGTTGAATCTCCCGAGTTTGTAAATTGCTTGCCCCGGTGCGTAAGGTTGTCTAGAGGCGAATCGTCATCAACAGCGACTGGTGGTAGTAAGTCCCACAAGGTAGGAGGCCGCTAGGGCAGATTGTAACTAGAAAGGCTAGACCAGAGATTCGTGCTCAGTTTCAAATTTCACTGGTTCGGAACGGGAACGCTCGATGGACTTCGAGTGGGTGACTTTAGGGCAATAGGTGAGACCAACGTGTGCAGAAGACAAAAACATACAACAAGCTTCATTCTCTTCCAGAGGAGGCCCCTGCTTACAAATGGTATCAGAGCCAACACATCATTTTTGCCCCGGGTATGATAACAACCTCTATTGATCTGTTATAGCTATTCGCGTTTTCTGTATAAAGTCGTTTAAAGTCTCCGTAAATTTTGTCGTGTCATTTTTAGTCTTTACCTGGGGATAAGGCCAGCAGCTTGTGTGAACACTCGCTTTGTCAAGTTAGTAATACTCAAAGCCCTCCCTTTCTGTGTAAACATAAAAACAAGTCTAATAATGGAGTCCAGATCTATAGAAAATACCTCTGACATGTCTACATCCACTAGTTAGTCTACTATTTGTGCTATGATGCATTACATGCCTTCCATTCAAGACTTATACCCTCGCCTGCAAGAAATTTATAAAGGAAGCAGAACCCCAAATTCTCCTAAATATGGGTTAGGTTATATCGAGCAGTGTGATGTTACTATTCCTGAAAGTAGATTCAGTAACCCTTTACCATCACACATATCCAAACCTGCCATTGAAGAAATCTTAAAATATCTGACCATCATGTCAGGCTGCCAGAAGGGAGAATTTCTAGAAAATTGGATTAAAAAAATGACTAACTGGGATTTGTTTACAAATCCAAAATCTATTGAGTTTTCTGACAATACCTCTGAACCGGAAAAACAGAGGTTATCCAAACTCTGGAAAAATTATATGACAGAACATTCTCACTGGATTTCATTTTTTGAATGGAAAAAACTACATCTAGCACCTATAGTACAAGTTGTAGGAGAAAGCAGTACTTCTCCTGGTCATAAATGGAAAGGTCTTGACGGAACTATTATTGAATCAAGAACTACTTTTCCTCCTTTCCAAGGAATAGTTCTTGAAGACAGTTCCAAACAAGCAAAAGCTATCCCTTTACTCACAGACAAAGTAAATCAATTGTCAGGGATAGATAAAAGAGTCCAGTCTATGTCTGAGCAAATAAACTGGACAAACACAGCCTTAAGGGGAATGGCAACCCAGGTCTTCCTCCCACAAGAACAGATCTATGATCTACAAGTATCTACCAATACTGTCATACACTCTGTCAACCAAATTCATGATAAGGTGACAGATATCAAATGCAGGGTTGATACTACTCTACAAGATGTCTCTGCTAAAACCAGAGAAAATCATGAAGACCTGATGGAGGGATTAGGAACAACCTTATCAGCCATTGGAAAATCCCTTTCTGATATAAAAAAGAAAACTATCAAAGAATATAAGCCTATCCCTGAATCTTTTCTCCTCCCTCATCCTCGAATTTCCCTTGTATCTTCTATATATAATCCTCTTGAAAAACCCATTGTAAAGAAATTTCCTTTCTTTATTCCCACAGAAGAAAAGCCTGAATCCTCAAAAGCCCAAGAAGAAAATATTTCTATGGTATCTATCAGAAGGCCCTCTTATGAACACATTCCTCCTCACTCAAATAGACCTGCTGCACCAGACCTTGTAGGAAAAGGTAAACTAGCATAAACTCAATCCTATGCTGATGAATGGTATCAAGAATGGAACATAGACAATTTTTCTGTAGCACAAATCAGACAAATGATTGATAGGATGTTTGTTTCTTATAAAATCATGTGCATGAAAGGCAAAGGGGAATTTGAAGCTTGTAAATCTTTAATCCAATGCTTCACTGGTTCTTTGAATAAATGGTGGGAAACCATTTCTTCCCCGTTAATGATAACTAAAATGGAACGAGAAACACTGAAAGATGAACAAGGAGATATTGTGTATCATTTTGATGGAAATCCTATGAACAATATGATTGGGGCTCTTACTACTCTCATTTTAGAACATTGGTGTGGAACTGAAGCAGAGCTTTCTGACAAACATGAAATCATTCTTATGAATATGAAATGTCGGAAAATGTCTGAGTATGAACAGTTCCACAAGGAGTGGACGCAGAGGATATTTGAAGTTAAAGACAACAAAAACTTGTTATGGAAACAAGTTTACATGGCAGCCCTTCCCAGTAAATTTGTTGAGTACCTTAAGATGGAAGAAACTTTTTCTCTCCCTTATGAAACCTATACCTGGGGAGAAATTTACTCCATCATTACTAAAGCCTTGTTAGGTTTATGCACAAGTATGAAAATACAAAGGTTTGTTTCTAAAAGCTCTTATTTACAAGTGGTATCAGAGCCAACACATCATTTTGCCCCGGGTATGATAACAACCTCTATTGATCTGTTATAGCTATTCGCGTTTTCTGTATAAAGTCGTTTAAAGTCTCTGTAAATTTTGTCATGTCGTTTTTAGTCTTTACCTGGGGATAAGGCCAGCAGCCTGTGTGAACACTTGCTTTGTCAAGTTAGTAATACTCAAAGCCCTCCCTTTTTGTGTAAAGATAAAAACAAGTCTAATATGGAGTCCAGATCTGTATCTTTCCGAGACATTAAAAATGCAGAACAAGCTAGTACTTCTGAGAATTCTCAAGAAAATGGTTTAGAGTCTATGTTTTCTCTTAGTCGGTCTCAAAGTATAAATCAGGCAGATCTAGAATTAGTCGAATCAGATCCTCAAGCTGCCTGGAAAATTCCGGCTATCTCCCCTCGTCAAGTCTACCAGGATCTCAATGGCTTCCATCTTAAAGCTATCACTAGGGTCTTTGTTAAAGAAAAAGTCAGCACCATTCAACAGAACAATAGTGAAATGCAGACTATTGCTCTTTTAGATCCTAAAGAAATAAGGAAAGAAGCCAAAAAGCATGGTACCCAATTTCTCCATTTTGGTTGCATCCGTATTGGGATAAATGCTTTAACACATAAAGGCATTAATGCCTATGTTTTGTGTACAATACGAGACTTGACCCATGACAAGTTTATTGACTCTATTATTGGAGGGATTGTAGCTCCCTTGTCTAACGGACCAGTCTACTTTGACTGTTATCCGAATTTTTCTGTCTATGCTAATGATGAGACTCTTGGAGATATTTTAAAACTCCAAATCAAGACAACAGGATTCAGAATGAAATAAAAAAGGACCAACATAGCCATACAAATTCGTGGGTGTTTTAGACACACAAACACAATGTTCCCTGTTGTCGTTCATACTCCAAGCAGAGATTCTCAAGCCAGTACTCTGGTCATAACTGATGGCCTAAACCAGAAAGTTGAGCATAGTGTTATTAAATGGGAAGACCTGTCCTTTCCCACAGACTGGGTAATTGACACTCCTCAAACTCCAACACTCAGAGCCATCACTTCTGCTCAAATTCGAGAAACAGATGAATCTGCAGTTTTATCATTTCCTCAAAGACAGTTTACCCCGAGTCACTCTTGGCCAAAGCCATCCAGATCTCCTCCTCCTATCCCTAGTTATTGTGTACATACTAGTCTACAATCTTTAGCCGGACAAATTGGTGATGTCCCGTTTTCTGTACAATGCCCTGATTGTGATGAATTAGTTAGTCTTTCTTGTCTTTCTGTTTCTACAAATAATAGCAGGTATACTTTTAAACATGAAAACCACAATCCAAGGTCCAACGCTCCTCCACCAGTCTCTACTTCAAAGGAACCTTGTCCTCATCCACAATGTTCAGAGATCCCTTTTCCTCATGATTCTCATGTCCTCTGCTTATTTGACAATCTCCTCCAAGATATGGAAAACAGAAAAAAGGCCTTCGTCCCAAAAGGGATTAGAAGACCATCTGGTCCTGAAATCAAAAAGTTCTTAAATTTGGCCAAAGGTTGTCCCAGAAGAATCATAAATGAAACGTGGATGAAAGATTCTAAACTGGGATCTATATACTCATCCTGCAGTCTCTAGATTCTGCAAAGAAGTTTCAAATAAAGAAAAGCTCAGACTGGCAGAAAAATGGAAGAAATTTATGGATGAAGAAGAGAAATATATTTCCTTCTATGAATGGTACTATACTCCAAAAATACCTAAACCTGATCTAGTACCAACTAAAGCCAGTCTTGTTTCCTGCCCTGTTTCCCTAATCTCTGTATCAGATCTTCGTCAAGAAGTAAAGAAAATCAAACAATGCAATTAGAAGAAGGATGAACAAAAGGATGACAGGATAAAACTAAGAAGTCTGATTCAACATCAACAGTATCATGTCTTAATTGAACCGAAGATACAAGACCTACACTTCAAGTTGAAGACTTTAATTGATACTGGTTCTGACTTAAATTTGCTCAATAAACATGTCATCCCTGTATCTCTATGGGAAAAGACAGAACTCCAAGTCACTGGGTTAGGAAATATCTTGAATACAATTTCCTTCTACATTCCTGAAGCCATTCTATGCTTCCAGCAGTTCTGCCTCAAAATGAGATTCTTCCTTGCAGAAATTCTAGTCGCATGTGTTCTTGGCACTCCATTCTTAGCTGTTGTTTCCCCACATGGATCTACTAAAATAGATCCAGACCAACAAGGCTATTTTATATCTCTTCCTCCAGAAGGTAAAATTGTAAAGCTTCCATTTATTTCTACACCCCAAAATACTGATTCTGTAGAAATAAATCTCCTCAGAGCAAATACTATTAGTAAGCTACAAGAAAAACAGTCTTTTCTTAACATCCAGAGACAGATAGAATCCCCAAAAATATATGCTCGGATTCAGTCTCTCAGAGAAATGTTTGCTGAGACTGTTTGCTCTGAAAATCCCACAGCCTTTTGGAAGCAAAGAAAACATGTGGTTTACCTTCCTTACAGAGAAGACTATATGGGAACCCCCTGCAAGAGTCGAGCAATCCCTATGAATGTTGAATACTAGTGATTCTGTTGCCAAGAAATTGAAAATCTTCTGGAACGAGGACTTATCAGGAAATCTACAAGCCCATGGAACTGTTATGGGTTTTATGTCAATAAGCACTCTGAACAAATCCGAGGCATTCCTAGGCTCGTGGTAAATTTTAAGCCTCTGAATAAAGTATTGGCTGATGATACTTATCCTATACCTAACAAAAGAAATTTGGTCACAAGAATTGCAGGAGCAAAAATCTTTTCTAAATTTGATCTGAAGTCTGGTTTCTGGCAAGTGGCCATCCATGAAAAGGATAAGTTTAAAACAACCTTTAATGTTCCAGCAGGGCATTATGAATGGAATGTCATGCCTTTTGGGCTCAAGCATGCACCTTCTAAATTCCAAAGAGTCATGGATGAGACTCTTAAGCCCTATTTTGATTGGTTAATTGTATATATAGATGATATTTTAATTTTCTCTACATCCATTGAGCAGCACTTCAAACATTTCCGAATCTTCTGGCAAGCTGTTAAACAAGCTGGCTTAGTCTTATCCAAAAAGAAAATGGATCTTTTTCAGACAAAAATCAAGTTTCTAGGCCATGTGATTGCTAATGGAAAAATTACTTTGCAAAATCATGCAATAGAATTTGCAGATAAATTTCCAGACAAGATCATTGACAAAACTCAACTGCAAAGATTCTTGGGAAGCTTGAATTATGTCAGTCATTTCTATAAAGACTATGCCAAAGATAGAAAACTTTTAAATGAAAGGTTGAAAAAGGATCCATCTCCTTGGACAAATGCACATACTCAGGCAGTCCGAAACATCAAGGCTAAAGTAAGACATCTTCCTATCTTACATGTTTCAGATGACAACTTGAAAAAGGTTGTAGAAACAGATGCCAACAATCTAGGTTGGGGAGCTGTTCTAAAGCAAATAAATAAACAAAATAAAGAAGAAGTGATTTAGTTTGCTTCTGGTATATGGAAAACTTCATAACAGAACTATTCTACCTTGGACAAAGAAATCAAGGCTGCTCTAAATGCCATTCACAAGTTTGAAATATACTTGATTTATAAAAGATTTATTCTTAGAACAAATGCAGCTGCTATGAATAAGGTTTTGCATAAAGACCTCAAGAATTCAGGAGATCATAAGTTTGCTAGATGGCAAGCCTTATTCAGCAATTTTGATTTCGACATTGAACACATCAAAGGTAGCTCAAATTCTCTGGCCGATTTTCTAAGCCGAGAACATCTACAGATAGTCCACCAAAGCCTCATTATTTCTGTTCAATTAAGAAGCGAAAATGAACACATTGAAAACATTCCTGACATAATGCAGTGGACTGAATACCGGCAGAATTGGGTGCCCAGATGGGGTTTAAGAAGTACTAATATCATTGCCCCTACTACTCAAGTCTTGTACTCTGTTTTAGTACCAGAATTCAGAAGGCGAGGAAATCTAAATCTTGTATCTCCAGTTATACAGTAGGCAAACCAGAGAGCTATTGAAGCCTCACAAGACTTGACAGAATTGTTCCATGACATAGATCAAATATGGAACATAGAAATTGAAGAAAGACATCAGAAGTATTTATGTTTAAACAGACCTCAGGCAGTTAACTATTGGCCCGACAAGAATGAAGAGACTATATTTCCTGAGACCTACTACAATTATCAAGAGTACCTGGGTTTATGGTGGAAATTTCTCTACCAAGAAGACGTATGTTTCCTATTAAAGTTTGGTTCTATAAATTCATTTACCAGAGGAAATCCTCCTCCTTGGTTATACACCTGGTGGACAGACTTCAGAGTAAATAAGGAAGACGCAGATCCTAACATATTATCATTATTTACTCCTTTGCACTATGTCAGAGACTTAAATTACCAAGGCCCAAATGACCATGAAATTTTTAGCCTCTATCTAATGAATCACTTCCAATGGGTCGTAAAGATCAAGATTGTGCTACAAAGGACAAATGGCATGTTGTATATAGTCCGAAAGGTCTATACTAAATCTTGGGATTCTTTACAGTATCCCACAAGATTTTCAACCTTTATTGAGAATGACTAAATAAATTGATTCATGTCTAGATGGTCGACAGTGGAGTCATCCGTTTTCCGTGGGTTGTCGATATCAACTCCACTTTGTACATAGCTTTTAGTCTTGTCTTGTTGAGGAATCTAGGAAACTCGGAGCACTTCTCTGACTTTTGGTGTGGTTTGACCCACATTTCCTAGAGACTTCACGTGTTGTGTACTATGTCAGCAAGTACTAGCTCTTCAAGTAATATTAATGTCAATGTAACTCAACAAGAGAAAACAAGAATTGAACTTTTTCATATAAGGGTTGTTTCAAAACATACTAAGATAGACACGTTATTTGATTCTGGATCTCAAGCAAACCTTATTTCTGAAGAGACTGTTAAGAAACTTAAGTTGGAAACAAGGCCACATCCTAAGCCATACCCTCTTGGTTGGATATGTGATAATACTAAGTTACAAGTAACCAGGAAGTGTAAACTTAGGTTTGCTATAACTGCTAATTTCGTTGATGAGGTAGAGCTTGATGTGATTCCATTGGATATATGTGGTATTGTGTTGGGAAGCCCGTATTTGTATGATAGGAAAGCTATTTTCTATCGTCAGGAGAATAAGTATCATTTGTT
>JASDQU010226609.1:1921-32071 GCA_032191745.1 Picea mariana | reverse complement strand
GCTTGCGTCTTGTTCTAGGTCGGGTTACTAGTTTCTGCCTGAGCAGTCGGCTAGGAGCCTGTCTAATCTTCTTTCGAGAAGACATAAGACTAAACGCCCTGCTTTCCTGTGTAGAAATAGTAACCCTAACACCATGGAATCTTCCCTCTGTGTTCTTACTATGCACCCCAGTATGTCTTAATGTTTGTGTTGTGCACCTTATGCCTATGGTCGTACATTGTTGCAGTTACTCGTTGTGTGCCTTCAGTCTTCTTGTGCTGAACATCGTGGTTGCGTCTTGTTGGTTGTCGAGTGTCGACGTAGAGTCAAGTGTGTTTGTTACTTCTACACACGTGCACACACTTTAAACAAAAAAAAAAAAAAAATCACCTGTTCTCAGAGTTGTTGTCGTAACGAGGAGGTCATTACATTCGAGTAGATTCCATACTCAAATATTTCAAGAATTGGAAGGAATTTGTGGATGCGAGGGAAAAAATGTCAAGGTGCTCATGAAGGATTACTTTTGTAACTGAAATTTTGTAGGGTAAATCAAATCATTGTAATTATTCCCTAATCGGGAAAATAAAGGGGAAGCATCTCTTTGTAATCCCAACCGTTATCCATATGAGTATCAAAACATCGTCCCATGGCACCTCTATAAATGGGATAATTGTAATTGAATAAAGGATTTTGGTTCTTTGGAGAAGGACTGGTATATTTGTTGTTATTTTGAATAAAGGACTGAAGACAATTTGGAAAACAATGGCATTTATGTGTATGACCATAGAAAATTTTAGGGGTGAAATTTTTCCCATGGGTGAAATCTAGCCCCTTCAAATTTTGGCAGGGAGAATTTTCTATATTAAAAAAAACCCATATTTCTGGCAATAGCCATCCTCCCTTTCGCCCGATTTCCAGGAATAGCCATCGATCTTCTGGGGTTTTCTCAAACAATTTTAGTTTTTTCACAGGGCCAAGGACCATGATTTTCCTCGATTTGGGAATGGCCATTGGCCTTAGGGTTTTTTCTCCCACCGATTTGGATATTTTATTTTTACAAAGGACGCCCCTGATTTTGATTTTTTACATGAATTCGATCGTGGGTTTAGAAAAAAATTTCCCCAATTTGATAGTGATTCACAATATTAATAGATCCAAGTGGTTCGACTTGAAATATTCAGCCACACCTAGCTTGAAATATTCAAAGGCCAAGTTCCAACTCGAAATTCTGTTGTCAAAATTTGAAAATTATAGGAGGAGAAAGTGTCGAGTTCTTGCCATCTTCCCAGTCTCTCCGTGTCAACATTTCTGGTTGCTGGACTAGCCCCTGCAACACCTTGAATCTTGATATTGGGTAAGTCATAAGTGGATTATGATCCCTCTTTGCAACTTTTGAAATTTTTCACGACTGTGCAGGGATAATCTTAATATCTTATCATTTATGGTCTCATGGTTCTTCGCTCTGCTAGTAACAGAGTTGTTTTGGGCATGTTGTTCGTGAGATTGATTTTAGTATCATAGAATAATGTCAGGAATCCAAAAGATTTAAAATAATTTTTTTTAATTCTTTTCCTACCTTCAGTTTTTAAGATGAAACGTGAAATGATTTTTTTATGATTAGAAAACACGGAGGCAATATCTCTTTCTTTGAGTCTTAAATTTTATCTTATGAAAAGTAGAATCGATTAACAAAGACTGTTAAAACAAAGTAAGGTATCAAATATCGATAAATATTACCTCGTTCGCAATAGAATAATTATGACGAAGGAGTGCTTGATAGATGATTTAAAATGAGGAAACTCACATAGATATAGGTCTTGTTTTACTCACAGTAAAAACAGAGGAAAAAGTGTAACTAGACAAACTTCCAATATATAGAGACCAGAGTAGATGTATTACTAAATTACAATCTTTCAATCTTCAAGAGCCATTGAATGAAGACAATATGATTAGGAAATGGAAATACAAGGAAAGCACATAACTCAAGAAAAACAAGACGTAGAATCTTTGTCTTCTCTTTTCTATTGATATGCAATGAGTTCTCGTTTACATTTGGAAAGAAGAAGCCTTTAATAGATCTTACATCTATTTATTTATACAAAAGTGTCTTAACCAAAAGTAGTTATACATTCCACATTCTTTGATCTCAAAAATGGAATATAATTAAAACTAAAATATACAATGCATATTTTTTCTGGATTTGTTAAGATTTCTTTGGTTTGTTGGCACTTCACTTGTCCTTTATTTTCTCAAAGATGTACTTGGTTTTTTATGATCATTGAATTGAGCATGCAGCTCCATTAATGCCACAAAAAAATTAGGAGGTTCAAAATTTTCATTCAACTCAAATATGAAAACCTTTTTTTGTACCAAAGGTAATTTCTCTTGAATTTTTACCACTGCCTGTGTTGTAACCTGATGTTGTAAGCTTGGTTTTACCAACAAATCATTTATCATTTGTAAGTCAACATGATCTACCTATTGGATAAAACTTTGTACACTCTCTCTATATTTCTTTGAATTCTCTTTGTTTCTTTCAATCTTTATTTGTCCAAGTGTATCATGGATAACGCTGTCATGAAACTCAGCCATTTATAGCTCTATAGCGGAGAGAGTGTTAAGACAATCTTCCTTTGCTTCTCTAGCTAGATTCTTACTTTATTCAAGATTTGATTCCCGGACCTTTAAATCCATTTCTTCTCTTATCTGATCATACTGTGAAAAAGGGGCAAGCCCAGGTACATTTATATTTTGTCTCCATACTATGAATTCTTGGAATTTGGACCTGGTTGTATAGGCTTCCTTCTCCTTTTCATGAATATTATTCAAGGAATTATTAATCACTTGACAATGTCTTCGAATAGCATCCATATTTTGGTATAGGTCTTGTTGGACAGTTTCCATCTTTCCATTTATTTCAGATGCTTTCTTCTTAAATGAAGTGATATCCATTCCTGTGTTCTCAAATAAATTTATTTGATATTGCAACTGCTCTATTAACCCATCTCTATGGGAAAGCACAATATTTATCACATGTTGATTTTGAATACTTAATTCCATTTTTTCTTCTAACTACTTTATATGTTGCTCAAAACCCTGTATGATTTTCTCTGTATCAAAATTGATTTTATTTCTGGCAGTCATTTCCATCTATTGCATATAATTATGCAATTGTTCAACTAGAAGACTCTTTTGTTCTAGTTGTTTTGTGAGATTATACACTGACCACTAGTTAGCAGTTGCAAAGGCTCCCAATCAGTCTAGAACTTCTTTTTCAAATTCAGAGTCACTCTGCTTGTCCCTATCCATCATATATCATTTTATTCTTTTTGGTAATTACTCCTACTTTGTATCGAGCTTCATTTCTTATGATAACCTTCCTTTTATTGTTGAAAAATAAATTTTATGGAGGCATTTATTCAATTTGAATAGGTGTGAGGTCATATATATTAATAATCTCTGAACCAGGTAACTCAAAACTTGTTTCTAGAGGATTTAATGATGATATGGGAGAATTGATTACAGTGGATCCTTTTGGGTTTGTGGCTTCTTTCACTGGAGTTTTAGTATTTGGTGATGAGAAAGGAAAAGTATGCCCGTGATTCATTAAAGCATAAAATGATGCTAATAATTTTTTCTCATCTTTACCCGGTACTGATATTATTGCATCTTTGGATAATGTATCTGATCTCTTCTCCCCTTCCTTAGCCTTATCCTTAGGAAAGTTATGTTGCTTGGGGTATGTCGATTCTGTCGCATGTGAAGTTGGATTTTGTTCTCCCTGCAAGACCTTCGGAAGACTATTCCTTCTGTTCTTCTGAAAACTGAGGAAGCCTGAATGTTGATATTGAGGAAAAATTTTAAATCTTCTTTCAAATTCATCGTATGATCTTACTCCTCTAAAAATTTCATCATAGGGGGGAATCTTCATGTATATATATTTTCATATTGAATTGAGCTAGATGATTTTCAACCACCCTATGAGGATCATTCCTTTTGTACTCAATATCAACCAATTTGATATCTTCTAAGGATGAAGCTTCAACCTTAGCATGTCCAGAATCAAATAATGAAAACATGCCAACCTGTATGGGAAAGGTTGGCCACACTCTCTTATGTGTTGTCTTCAATTCCTTAGTTATTCCTCATGAGAATGTTTGATAAGCTACTTCTCTGCAAAATATTCTTTTAGGTAGGAATATGGGGAGAGCATGCAGAGATAAATAACAACCGAACACTATGATGTAAGAAAACATTTCCTCAACATACTAGTCTACGATAGCACCCAAATTTCCAATGATCTATTCTGAAATTTTGGGGGGAGGTTGTCCATAGATATCTTCATGAATTTGGATTACTACATTATGACAAATTTCATAGAATAAGTCCTTTTAATTTTCCTCCCATAATTTAGAGTGATAAAAATGTATGGGCTCGATGCTAGTCGGAGTCCAACTCCAATTCATGAGAGGGAATGGAGTCCTGAAACAGATCACATCGATAATGAATGCAAGCATATAAAAGGGGGCATGTTCTCCTTTAGATTTTATCATCTTGTATTCCGCAATCATCTTGTATTCCACAATTTCCTTGGCTAAATTGTCTAATAACATTTTTCCCTAATCAAAAGTGTAACCCTCATTAACCTCATGGATTATGGGAACCCATTCTATAGTAAAATGCATAGAATTTTTCCTACCGAACATTCTACAGAGCATCATGGCGATATACATGATATGAGAATCACAAGATGATGTAGAATATACACCATGGATATCAAATTTGAACTTGCTTGGATTAACCCACCAGGTTTTCACTATATCGTGGACGGTTCTATCATATTTAATGCATTCCTCATCCTCACACTTCAATATAAATGATGAATTGTAGGTATATTTGGGTTTATAAGATCATTTGTACATTACTTGAATATCCTTGGGTCGAAAAGAGTCGATGAAAGTCTTCTAGTGATTGAAGATGCTTCTTGTTGGGATATCCAGGTGTTCCAAGGGCCAACTTATCATATCAATTTAAGTTATAAGTTTAGGCCGAGCAACAACTTTATGTAATTTGGACTTCGCGACGTGTCTAAGATTAGCTAAAAATGTATCATCATCTTATTCCACTGAATCATTTGGATAGAGAGAAAGTTTGTGGTCCAAAATGTCATAAACTTGTTTCCAAGCTTTGGTGGTGTCTGTCAATCGAGTAGTAGTATCTAAGAGTATATCTAAATTTGGGTTTGATTCATCAGTCGATAAATATTTGCTTATTTCCTAGGCACCATGATTTTCGAAAGATAAAGTTAAAATTTCGATGAGAAGAAAAACCTGTGATCTCACAATGTTGAATACAAAAATTTCATATGATTATGGAAAAATGATTTGAAACTTGAATTTTGAAATGCCTTTATTTTAAAAAAAAAAATAATGTCTATCTATTTTTGTATTAATCTACTGACAGAGTAATCATTCCAAAATTTGTCAAATTTATTACTTGATGGTCGTAAAACTTATCCCAATCTTTGTTGCCAACTCAAGTTGGGTGTATTATTAATGGATGTAATTAAGATAACATACTTCAGTGGTTCGACATTTAGGGGGTTATGAAAGAAAAACAATGGATATCTTTCGAAGGACGAATTCGCAGAGTAGTTAATCAATTATTAAATATTTTTTGTTTTAATTAATCAAGGTTTAAATTTGCTTTTAGTTTAAATTACTTCGTAACTTCAACATTCAGAATTTTTGAATGCAACATGGTGTATATCTTCTGAAGGCCGAAGTCGCGGAGCAAATAATCAAACCTCTTTTTCAAGTACTTTAGGACTCCGGAACTCCGGAGCTCCAAGATTTTGTGACTTTGTGAGTGTGTATGTGTGGTGAGTACTTTGGTAGTTTGGAATTCAGGGATTTTGATTGCAAGCCAATATATATCTCCCAAAAGATGAATCTGCGGAGTGATTACTTATCGTTAATCATGACTAATTAAACATGCTTTAATTAATTAAGTTTTCTAAGTGTCTTATTTATCATGATCACAAGTTCTTTGGTATTTCGGTGCTCTGGTGCTCTGGTATTTTTGAACCTGTTCTTTGATTTATCTCCCAAAGAACAATCTCCTAGAGTGATGACATCACTTTCGATGACATGTCAAAAATGTGAGTGACACATGTCACCTAAAAATGTGTGAATGATATGACAAAAATGCACACAAAGAGTGCAATGTGTCAACCAAAATGAAGTTTTTGACAGGTGTTATGTGACTCATCAACTGATTTTATTTAAAATATTTTCATGAGAACCTGTCTCTGGGACTCTAGAGCTTTGCAACTTCAGGTTTTTTTTTTTATCTTTAGTCACTCTGAATTTGAAACTCTTGAATCGTAAATTCCTGAAGTGCCTTTGTAATTTTATTTTGTTTAATACTCACACAACTTTAGAACTTCAAAATCTTGGGAACTGTTGATCCGATCGACTAAAATTCATTAGTGGATGATATTGGAAGTGCCCTATCAAGATATAATGAACATACTTTTATTCAAAAATGATTTTCCTAAGTTTTTTGTGATTTATTTTTAAGGATAAAAACCGAAAAGCCTTTCAAAGTTTAAATTATGAATTTACAAATCATTCTAACAGGGAACTCATTAAGTGCATATGCTAGTAGGGATTATCCTGATCAAGGATAGAGCCCACTAAGCCTCCAAGATAGCAGAGGCTTTAGGTCATGACAAGTGATTTTTTGGGTTAGTGATTGGAGTAGATTAGTAGTTTTTTGTAATGTGTTTAAGTTTTTTTAAACTTACCCACAGTTTGGATAAATTACCTGGGTTTTTTTAAATCATTCTCACAAGTTAGTGTTGATTCACTGAAACACGGTGTTTCAACACCATTTTCCCAATGCTCATTACTTGTGTGTTTTCACGCATGTCGCACAAGTGTCATCCTGATCAATG
Organism: Picea mariana; assembly: GCA_032191745.1. Lineage (NCBI taxonomy): Eukaryota > Viridiplantae > Streptophyta > Pinopsida > Pinales > Pinaceae > Picea > Picea mariana. The sequence continues at coordinate 25,134 of JASDQU010226609.1, read as the reverse complement.
ATACAGCCTACAACCCCACCCAGCCTCTAGGACAGCAGAGGCTTTAGGTCATGATGAGTGATTGTTTGGGTTAGTGATTTCCAATTAGAGTAGATCAGTATTTTTGTGTTTCCATTTTTGAGCTTTCTTGCAAACCACAGTTTGGATAAATTGTTAAATTACCTGGGCGTTTTTAAATCATTCTCACAAGATGGTGTTGAAACACAATCTTTTGACACCATTTTCCCAATGCTCATTGTTTGTGCATTTCCACCCACGTTGCACAAGTGTCATCCTGATCAGTGATAGATCCCACCTAGCCTGCAGGATAGTAGAGGCTTCATGTCATGAAGAGTGATTTATTGGGTTAGTGATTGGAGTAGATCAATAGTTCTATGTTTAAGTTTTTGATCTTACCCACGGTTTGGATGAATTACATAGTTTTCCCAATGCTCATTGCTTGTGTGTTTCCACTCACAAGTGTCATCCTGATTAGTGATAGATCCCACCCAGCCTCAAGGATAGAAGAGGCTTAAATTCACTATGAGTGATTGTTTGGGTTTGTGATTGGAGTAGATCAATAGTTCCATGTTTAAATTTTTGAGCTAATGGAATTTTTAAATCATTCTCACAAGCTGGTTTTGAAAAATGGTGTGTTAGCACCGTGTTTCCCAATACTCATTTCTTGTGTATTTCTACACACAAGTGTCATTATGATTAGTGACATATCCCCACCCAGCCTCGACCCTCCAGGATAGCAGAGGCTTCAGGTCACGATGAGTGATTGTTTGGTTTAATGATTGGAGTAGATCAATAGTTTTATATATTGTGTATGATGAAGTAATTTATTTCTAGATAAGTATTGTTGGTTTTGTAACTTGTTGAGAATAATTGAGTTCTTAAAATTGATATATATCTTTCATTTGTGTTGAATTTCCAAATGGATGACTAATTTTATATTATTTTTCTTATGCAGGTTTCACTTTTGGTTTCTAGATCGATTCGAAATTCTAATTGTGAAAATTTCAGTGAGATGTCAAACAACAATCATGGAAAGAAAACATAAAAACAGAGGGATGCATTTTCTTACTTTCAAAATCCTTAATCCAAGAACCCATATTCCCTTCATGATTCAAGCTCTTTTGAACAACCCATCAGTAAAAGACAAAGAGATGTCAACTCTTTTGAGAATGCATCTAATATCCATATAATAGATGATGAAATAGGTTCCTCTAGTGATCGAATTGAGATGCTTTCACCATAAATTGACAATAACAATGTTGAAGGATTTTCTTTGGAAGGCAACACAAACCATTCACAATCACACAAAAGGGAAAAAGGCCAATGGGACATAGGGATACAATTCCAATCAGAATGAGTCTCAAAATTTCCATTTATTGAACCAATACCTCTAACAAATGAGAAAGAGGCTTCACGAGAATTTAGATGCATTATATGTAGTTGAAAAATTGGAAAGAAAGTAAAATTGTAGATGAAGTTAGATACAATAGAGAAGCACATAGGAAAGGTGTATGATAAGGAAATTGTAAATGCTAAGGAGAAATCTATTACCAAATGGAAATCTTCTGAAGAATGTCAACATGTCAAATATGAAGATGAATATAATAAATACTTAATCTGTAAGAGAAAAATCGAGGCAAGTGGAGGAACCATCACATCTCTATTTGGAAACATGATGGAAAGAAATTTGTTATCCAAGACGACTCAATTAAGCACTATATTCCACATCTTATCTAGAGGTCATTCTATGATAGATTTTCCAGATTACAATAACTTTATGTCTTTTATTGAAGTGTCAAATTTCCATCTTCTCATTGGTTAGTAACACGTGGTTTGGAATGGGAAAAATGTCTAGCTCAAGTAGAAAAGGATGATTTGAAAGAGAATATTGCAAATGCTAGGTTTTTTTCATTGTCTTTGGTTGAAGTTACAACTGTTGATAACACTTCATGGATCTACATGAGCATTTATATGGTTAATTATCATGTTAGGTATTCATATTTACTTGGGATTCATAAAATGAGGGAGAATTATATAGCTCAAAATATTTATGAACTTGTCTTCAAGACATTGAAGGAAATTGGTGGTATGGACCATTTAGTGATTGTGAAAAAGTTGGTATGTGTCAAAGTAGACAGAGCAACAGTCATGCAAGGGAAAATGAGTGGAATTTGTGTCAAGATACAACTATTAGATTCACCATTTATTATTAGTATTCATTGTATAGATCATAGAGTGAATATTGCATTTAAAATAGTAAGAAAGGTTCCATTGGTTTCAAAATTTGAAGATCTTGTACGTGAAACTCATGCATACTTTTCTCATAGTCCCAAGCGATTTAAAGAGTTCAACAATTTGTTGAGGGTGTTATAGATGGAAAAAAACCACTAAAAGATGTTGATACAAGATGGATCTCATTGAATAGACCAACTCAAAGACTATTTAGTGAGTATCAATCTTTAGCAAGGGTGATGTATGAACATCGCTTAAGTGTAGAAAAAGCTCAAGATATTCTCTTTCCATTAACTAATATAGATACATTATTAACATTAGCCGGAATCCTTCCTATGCTTTATGAAATTAATATCCTTGTGAAAATGTCTCAAAGTCAAACAATGTATATTGCAAAATACATACATACAATAAAATTAGCATGTCTTCAATTGAATAATTTGTATACAATGCCAAAGTCTTTCACATGTCCAACATTTAAAGGTTGTACTACTATCATCGATATAGAAAACATTGAAAATTATTTTAAGTTTCATGGAAAAGGAATACAATGTATGGCACTGCATGGGTATATGGTTCCATTTCATTATGTTAGTAATATGCGACGAATCATTGAAGAGTGCCATGTGTCAAGAGACCAATTCAACAATGTTATGATATCAGTGAAGCACAACTTGATAGAAATTGAAAAATCACTAGCATCAGAGATAAGGGAACGATTTCCTCGAGATGAATTATTGGATTCCATTTTTGTGGTATGCCCTCAATATTGGAACCCTGAACACAATAGAGAGGCTAAAAGAGTTGACTTTTAGGAAAATTAAAAATTTTAGTGCACCAATTTGGCAAGAATCGCAATGTACAAGGAGAAGAGATTGAAGGTATATTAGATTCATCAAAATTGTATCAACAAGCCAATATATTTGGTCAAACAATGTTAGATCAATATTGTGGTTTGGAGAAACCTCTAGAACATGGTGCAATAACAATATTATGGAATAAATTAGGTGAAATCCAATACCTAGAAGAAAACATGTCAAAATATTTCAAATTAGCATATTTGTGTTAAACCATGATTTTGGGATTGGTGGAGGATGAGAGAATATTTAGTGCACTATCATTCTTGAATTAAAAGTTGAGGAACAATATTGATAAACATATGGATACATGTTTAATATTATATGTAACAAAGTATGACATAAGTAATTTTCGATTCGATAGAACACTAGCTCTTTGGCGATCAGATTGTGATAGAAGAGGAGAATACAACACAACAAATTCCTATAATGAACTTGATATGGAAGATAATATTTTGGAGGCTCATAATAATAGTTCATATACATAGTTTCTTATTCATAATATAGAAAATGAGGGTAGACATGTTGATGTGAACTGAGATATTAATATACCCCAAGATGTTATCTAAAACAATATACATGAGGGGACTCTTATTTTGACTTACATGTTCCATTGATGATTGGAGTTATAGAAATAATGAATGGAATGACACATGTGATGTGATTCTTATTAGTTTATTGACTTAATTTTTCTTCTATTTTTTGAGTACATTGAAAAAAGGTAATTCTTTATGGGAGCAAGATTACCATCTGTAAATTTGAGATTGCATTTAAGGTAAAAATAGGTTATGTATTTTGTATTAAATAGTGTAACATTGAAGCTACATTTATTTCATCCAAGATATTTTAAGTTTTATGGTTTGATAGTTAACTAAGAAATTATATTTTTTCTATCTGTGACAGGAAATGAAGCCGACATTTGATGAAGTTGAGACCTATCTCTTCACATAGATAGTGTCCTAGTATTAAAGGCTAAATAACTAATTAACAAGACTTTCGCTAAGAAATAATGGGCTCATTCAAGACTCAAGTGCATGAAACTTATTGGATTTGTAACTTTGATATATTGGAAAATTTTAATGGGTTGTTTGTTGTATGCATTTGGACCATTTTTTCAACTTTGGAAGTTTTCTTTTATTTTGATTAAATATTGTGTTAGTCCCTTGAATGCTTCTAGTTCTCATTTGATGCTTGACTGGCGCTTGAGCCATTTGTAGTAGCTTGATTGGTTTATTTAGAATATATTATGTTTATTTATATTTTCTTTAAGAAGACATGTTGTTATTCATAAAAGGAATGAGCCATGAGTTTCTTGCTGCTTGGTTTGGATTTTATGCCCCCAGACCAAATTGGCCACATATCCTTGAATGGCTTGAGGAGGCGGGTGGCAACTATCAATAAAATTGGCATGAATTTAGGTCGCTAAATAAGTAGAGTGGTTTAATGTTGCTAAACAGAGTTATAGTAGCTTACGAAAGTTCTTTATGCTACTCGGTTTGGACTTTATGCCCTCAGATAAAATTGGCCACATGTCCCTGAATGACTTGAGGAGGCGAGTTTCAACTCGTGATAAAACTCAAATCGGGACTCAGATGCATGAACCGTCAATTGCATTGGATTCAAAACACCATGTTTCAGCTAGTGGAACCCCTACGCTATCATTTCATCGACCAAAAAACCATTTGTTGAAGTATCTCCAACATTAGGGTTTTGGTCAATGAGGCATCGTGCAATTTCTGAAGATGAGGTCAATTTTCAAGGACACTATGTCTGGAAATTTTGGCTAGTGTAGTTGCATGGATGTTGGCAAAACGGATTTGTGGGAGCTTACAAAACTTCGTTATGCTGCTCGATTTGGATTTTATTCCCCATACCAAATTGGCCGCATGTCCTTGAATGTCTCGAGGAGGTGAGTTGAAACTATCGATAAAAATCAAATCGGGACTTGGATGCACAAACTGTTAGCTTCATTGGATCCTGAGCACCGGGTTTCAGATATTGGGGCTCCTACACTATCATTTCATTGAATGGAAAACCATTTTTTAGAGTATCTCCAACACTAGGGTTTTGGTCAATGAGGCATAGTGCAATTTTTGAAGAGTTAGATTTTCAATAACATTATGTCAGGTCTTTTTGGCTAGTGCAGTCATGTGGGCCTTGGCCAAATAGACTTGTGGGAGCTTACGGAAGTTCGTTATGCTACTCGGTTTGGATTTTATGCCCATAGACCAAATTGAGCACATGTCCCTAAATGGATTGAGGAGACAAGTTGCAACTCATGATAAAACTAAAACCAAGACTCATATGCATGAACCGTTAGTTGCATTGGATTAAGAGCACTAGGTTTCAGCTAGTGGGGCCCCTATGCTATCATTCTGTTGAATGAAAAACCATTTTTTGGAGTATCTCCAGCACTAGGGTTTTGGTCAATGAGGCATAAATGAAGTCTATTTTCAAGAACACTTTGTCGGGCATTTTCGGTTAGTGTAGTCACATGGACCTTGGCCAAACATACTTGCGAGATCTTACGAAACTTAATTATTCTTCTCGATTTGGATTTTATGCCCCCAGACCAAATTGGCCATACTTCCTTGAATGACGCGAGGAGACGATTGGAAACTATCGATAAAACTGGCATGATTTTGGGTGGCTAAAGAAGTAGAGTGGTGTAAGGTTGCTAAACAGATTTACGGGAGCTTACAAAAGTCCATTATGCTACTCAGTTTGTATTTTATGCCCTCGAACCAAATTGCCCACATGTCCCTGAATATCTTGAGGAGGAGAGTTGTAACTCACATTAAAAATCAAATCGAGACTCGGATGCATGAACTGTTAGTTTCATTAGATTCAGAACATTGGGTTTCAGCTAGTGGGGCCCCTAGGCTATCATTCTGTAGACCAGAAAATCATTTGTTGGAGTATATCTGGAATTAGGGTTTTAGTCAATGAGGCATAGTGCAATTTATGAATATGAGGTCAATTTTCAAGAACACTTTTTCAATCATTTTTGGCTAGTTTAGGCCCAAACAAACTTGCGAGAGCTTACAAAACTTTGTTATGCTGCTTGGTTTGGATTTTATGTCCTCGGACCAAATTGGCCACATGTCCTTGAATGGCTTGAGGAGGCAAGTTACAACTGTCAATAAAAATCAAACCAGCACTCAGATCGATGAACGGTCAGTTGCATTAGATCTGAAGCACTGGTTTTCATCTATTGGGGCTTTTACACTATCATTCTCTTGACTAGAAAACCATTTGTTGGAGTATCTCCAACACTAGGGTTTTGGTCAATGAGGCATAATGTAATTTCTGAAGAGGAGGTCGATTTTCAAGAGCACTGTATCAGGTATTTTTGGCTAGTGTATTCACATGGGCCTTAGCCAAATAGACTTGCAAGAGCTTACAAAAGTCCGTTATGCTACTCGGTTTGGATTTTATGCCCCTGGACCAAATTGACCACATGTCCCTAGATGGCTTGAAGAGGTGAGTTGCAACGCACGATAAAACTCAAACCGAGACTCAGATGCATGAACTGTTAGTTGCATTGGATTAATATCATCGAGTTTCATCTAGTGGGGCCCCTACGCTATCATTCCATTGACCGAAAAATGATTTGTTGGAGTATCTCCATCACTATGATTTTCGTCAATGAGGCATAGTGCAATTTCTAAAGATGAGGTCGATTTTCAAGAACATTATTTTTGGCGTTTTTGGCTATGGTATTGGTATTGGTATTGGTATGGTATGGTATTGTATTGGTATTGGTATTGGTATGGTATGGTATTGTATTAGTATTTGTTTTGGTATGGTATTGGTATGGTATGTTATTGTATTGGTATGGTCTTGGTATGCATATCATTGCCAATGCATACTATTGTGGTATGCAGTGGTTTGGTATTGGTATGCAATGGTATGGTATTGGTATGGTGTTGGTATTGGTATTGGTATGGTATGGTATGGTATGGTATTGGAAATGGTATTGGTATGAAAATCATTGGTAATGCATATCATTGCAATGCAATGATATGCAATGGTATTGGTATGCAATCGTATGGTATTGGTATGCAATCGTATGGTATTGGTATGGTATTGGTATTGGTATGGGTATTGGCAATGGTATTGGTATGGTATTGGTATGCATATCATTGCCGATGGTATTGTATGGTATTGGTAATAGTATTGGTATGGTATGGTATCGGTATTGATATTGGTATTGGTGTTGGTATGGTATTGGTATGGTATGGGTATGCATATCTTTTCCAATGAATACCATTGTGATGCAATGGTATGAAATGGTATTGGTATTGGTATGCAATGGTATGGTATTGGTATAGTATTTGTATGCATATCACTGCCAATGCATACCATTTCCATCCAATGGTATGCAATGGTATTGGTATTGGTATGCAATGTTATGGTATTGGTATGGTATTGGTATTGTTATTGGAAATGGTATTAGTATGGTATGGTATGGTATTGGTATGGTATGGTATTGGTATTGGTATGGTATGGTATGGTATGATATCGGTATTGGTATGGTATTGGTATTGGTATTGTATTGGTATGGTATTGGTATGCATATCATTTCCAATGTGGTAATGCATATCATTGCAATGCAATGATATGCAATGGTATTGGTATGCAATCGTATGGTATTGGTATGCAATCGTATGGTATTGGTATGGTATTGGTATTGGTATGGGTATTGGCAATGGTATTGGTATGGTATTGGTATGCATATCATTGCCGATGGTATTGTATGGTATTGGTAATAGTATTGGTATGGTATGGTATCGGTATTGATATTGGTATTGGTGTTGGTATGGTATTGGTATGGTATGGGTATGCATATCTTTTCCAATGAATACCATTGTGATGCAATGGTATGAAATGGTATTGGTATTGGTATGCAATGGTATGGTATTGGTATAGTATTTGTATGCATATCACTGCCAATGCATACCATTTCCATCCAATGGTATGCAATGGTATTGGTATTGGTATGCAATGTTATGGTATTGGTATGGTATTGGTATTGTTATTGGAAATGGTATTAGTATGGTATGGTATGGTATTGGTATGGTATGGTATTGGTATTGGTATGGTATGGTATGGTATGATATCGGTATTGGTATGGTATTGGTATTGGTATTGTATTGGTATGGTATTGGTATGCATATCATTTCCAATGAAGATCATTGTGAATGGTATTGGTATGGTATTGGTATTGGTATTGGTATTGGTATGGTATGGTATGGTATGGTATTGGAATTGGAATTGCTATGGTATTGGTATGTGTTACCTCCTAGCCTAGGGGTAACTAAGGAGATCATGTCTCAAGGCCCACAACTTCCAGACATGGAGTGTCAAGAGCTAGACGACCTAAGCATGGCCCCTATTTTCTTTAGTGCAATCTATATACCATCAAATGTATTCATCACTCCAACTTGGTCCTGAAGTGGTAATGGGTATTTCTCCATGAGATAATGAGTCTGGGTATCATGGTATGTATCACTCTAGTATTTAAGGCACTTGAAAATGTTTCATTAAGCATTTCTTGATTTCAAAACGTTTTCTTGGAAATTATGCTCTTTTCCTTGTTTAAACCTGGTAGGGCGACAAGGTTCCCTAGTAAGTTGATTTCCTTTTAGGATGGATTTATATTCGGTGGATCTTTGAAGATTCATCGTCCGTTTCCTTCATACTTACCACTTTCCATCCTTATTCCTTCCATATCCCCATCTTTTGGGAATTGGGATAGGCTACACTAGGAAGGGTTGTACCTTACCTTATGGGAAGAAGGGACTAAAGGATTGAAGGGTAAAAGTAGTTGGCAAGAGTTAAAATCCATTTTGAACTATTTGAGATGCTTCGCCTAGGGATTCCTGAGAAAGAAATGAAAATATTCTCATTAAGAAAAGGGGACCCGCAAGATAACATAAACACTCAAGGTAGTAGTTGATGGATAGGAGGTCTCATCATGAGCCACCCTATCATGACCATGAACATTTAGTAGTATGACATTACTACCTATCTGGTCACTAAGCCATGGTAGTGGCTCTTGGTTGCATAGCCAAGAGAAATGGGGTCTCATTACAATTCATCCTTCTTATTTATGTGAAATGTTTTGTGGATGACATTGTCACCTCTGGTCACCAAGCTAGGAAATGGTCATTAACTATTTCCTTGTAGCGTAAGAGCAAAGATCAAAATAAAGAAAGTTAAGAATAAAAGTCAATGATGCACATTTTTGGGTGATTTAATAATTGGTTGTGATTTACATGCTATGATCCTTGTGACCCCTAGAGGGCGTACTTGTTGTATTTGTAGGACTTTTCCTAGTGGACAGATATTCACGAGGAGATGAGAAGTTCAGACATTCATGAGGGCCTAAATCCCATGGATGGATTTTGAATCCCCAATCCTGGGGCATGAAAAGGGTGATTGATTTTCACATTGAAAAAGGAATTCATTTCCTTTGAAGGTGCTTTGGCAGACCTACAGAGACGATTTCCACCTGTCTTCACTTAGACAATGGCCTTGGAAGGCCCAAAGACCACCCGCTTGGCCCATGACATCATCATTTGAGGCTAGGGTTTCATGGAGATGATTTTTTGGTGAAGAAAAGGACACTTGGCACAATGTTGGAACTTGGTGGCATGTTATGGCCCTAGAAGGCCAAATGTTCCACTTTTTAGGGATAGATGTCCTACTTTGGAGCTCAACGTCACCCTAGAAAGGGCATGATGTCACCCTAATAGGGTTTTTTTGATTTATTTTTGTAAAATTGAATTAAAAGGAAAATTGATTAGGTCGACCCGATAATTTTTTTTTATGTCTAGCAGAATCGACAACTAGTTGGGCACGTACTCACGTTACACGGGGTCATCTTATCCAACTGCTACTACTATAACCTCCAGTTGTTCCCACGATGCCCCATACATGACACACAAGATAAGTTAGGGGAGAGTTGGACTAGAAACCTCATGGAAGTTCATATGACGACACTTTCCAATTGAGTTGCCCCCCCTGAGGGCTAAAATCATAAATTAATTTTTTTTCGGCCCAGTAATTTTGAACTAAAGTTAATTTTAGGGTACATTTTGTAGAAATAAACAAAAAGTGACATTCATTTTCATCATAGCTTGTCATTGGAGACAAGTAGGTCTAAAATTAGCACCCTAGTTGGGAATACTTGGCTAAAATAGTGAGGCACTACTCTCTTAGAGGCACAGTTTTGCAACTTGGATCAAATCTTGTGAAGTGTTTTGGAAATCTAGTCTTCTTTTTCATGATTATTGTTGGTGCAAGTAAGTAAAATCTGCACTTTTTTCATCTAGTTGAATGTTTAATTGTATGGTTTTATTTTCTCATATAATATTATGGAATTGCATTCCTAATGAATGTTAGAAGTGAAGGACTTAAGGTGCTACTTCTTCACTTTTTATTTTCTAAGATTCATAAGATTGTTCTAGTAATTGTCTAAGTTCCAAGGCTCTAAATTGCTAGCACCTTGGAACTATTGATCAATTATTGTTGCTAAGTATTTTCAATCCTAAAACATCCAAGAAGAAGGAGATGCAAGGGCCTAGAAGAGCCTACACCCTAGTATCTCTCCTTCTCCGAGCCTGACGATCTAGGGATACTTAAGGAGATACTTTTCCTAGACTCATTACTCTTGGATTTGAGTATTATCATTTTCTTACATCCCTAGAAGAGAGAGTCGCTAGCTTGACTCCATCACCCAAGAAGGAACTAGTTTCTCACCTCATCTCCTTGACAAAACTCCAAACTTCTTCTTCTACTTGATACCCTACCAATCTAACCTAATCATTGACATAGCCTAGACTACTAACTCTTAAATCTTGTTTTTTCTACAACCCTAACAATCCTATGAACTAATTAGACTAACCCATAATTTGCACAAGCCTATGCATTATCACCCTAAGGCCTTGAGGTACTTATTGTTTTTATTCTAAGTGCATTTTTGAAGTTGTTTCTGCTATTATCATTACTTTTATAGTCACTATTTACATCCCTAACAGCCTACATTAACAAGAGAACTGCCTAGAAAATTATACTAGGTAAGTTACCATCATTTGATGCCAAAATTGTATATGTTATTGCCTTTAAGAAGTACCTTTTCTGGAGTAGTTTACGACTATCATCATTGTCAATTTGATGCTTCTATAAGTGTTTACACAACCCTTTGAAAGACATTACTTGATTTATATCTATTTAGAATTTGCAAGTGGAAAAAGTATTATCATTGTGAAATATTTAATATCTCATTATATTTGTCCAAACAAATTGCAATTTATGGATATAGTCCACATTATATTTGTCCAAACAAATTGCAATTTATGGATATAGTCCAACTGCTACATATTGATCTTTTTTTCTATGTATAAACTTGTCTAGTATCATATTTTTAATCATAAATTTATTATTTGTTCAAGCATTGATATCATTGATTATTGTTATAACATTTGTTGTTTCATTGCTAAAGGGAAGGTACCAATTCACCTTACTCCCATTTGACCCTCCAACACAATTACACTAGTGACTTTACTCTTTTTAGTGACCTAGCGAGAGGAGTGGTATTGTATTATCTTTTCCCCTTCATCAACCAACTAGGTCCTAGGATATCTCCCTTGGAGTGAGTAGTTTCTCCTCCTAAATAGAAAGAGGTACCCTATCGGGGTGACAATGACATGGTTACTTTTGTGTTATGAAAATCTAGGCCTACTTGCATTTAGGCTTTGGGCAAGTACATATTGTGCGATAACAATATGCATATCATTGCCAATGCATACCATTTCCATGTAATGGTATATAATGGTATTGTTATTGGTCTGCAATGCTATTGGTATTGGTATAGTATGGTATAGTATTGGTATTGGTATGGTATTGGTATTGGTATGGTATTGGTATTGGTATTGGTATTAGTATGGCATGCTATTGGTATTGGCATTGGTATTGGTATTGGTATACAATGGTATTGGTATTGGTATGCAATGGTAATGGCATTGGTATTGGTATTGGTATTGGTATTGGTATTGGCATTGACATGCAATTGTATTGGTATTGGTATGAAATTGTATTGGCGATGGAATTGGTATTGGTATTGGCAATGCCTAAAGGTATTGACAATGCATATTGGTATTGGTATTGGCAATGCCTAAAGGTATTGACAATGCATATTGGTATTGGTTTTTGAAATGTACACTTGACACTGAGAGGGGGGGTGAACCAATGTCTAGAACTTTTTGGTTGTTTTTCACACTTTCATAGATTAACTGAATTAAAAGAATAAGATATGTAGTTCAATTAATTATTCATAAAAATCTAAAACAAAAACTGTATGAAGTAGATATAATGTCTTTCTTTTATTTATTTAACTTGTAAGAATACATATAATATTAATCCTTTTAATATATACGACTTCAAATAAATATGAGAGATCCAACTCTCTCATACAAGACCCAACTTGTAGTTCTCGGATCCAATTGATAAATGAGGAATCCAACCCTCATAACAAGACCCGTCTTGTTGATCTCAGATCCAACTGAGATGTGAGGAATCCAACCGTCATAAGAAGACTCAGCTTGTAAATAGGCACCAACCTGATAGATTGAACTTCCATTCAATCTATTATATATGCATATATTTAATCCACCAAGACACTCTCTTCTCACCATTATTTATTGTTTATATAGTCTTCCAACTGGTGTGAATTTGAACCATTGCATCTTTTGATATTGAACCATTGTACCTTTTCATTTAAATGATAATATTAAACTTTAAATAATATCATTTTTCCTTCTTATTCTTTATTCATAATGTTCATGATTTAAATCTCTTTTAATCATGATTTTGTATCAATTCATTTTTCCTCATGAGTTGATCATAGATATGGATCGAATCATTATATCACTCTCATGCTTCTGTTGTCCTCATTTCTCCAACAAATCATATTCAAGATTTTACTGATTCTTTGTATTTTCATGGTGTTAATTCTATGTCGAATTACTCTACCAACCTTGAGTTGTTTACAAAAATGAAATATGTATGAGGCACTTCCTTCAAACCATTATCTCTGAGTCAAATTAACTCTTCAAGGTCCCTCGATCCTAATCTATCTCTTCAGAGGCTTCCATAATTATAGATCATGTTTTTGTAGCATGCACCCCCTTCAATCCATTTTCATATGACCATATGAACAAAACGACGTGATTATTAAATTAAGCAATGATATCATTGCCTCATAGATTATGTGCTTGTAAACCATGACTGGGGGCTGGAACCTAGTCCTCCTAACTTCAGCCTTGGGCGATTCTCCCTTAAAATCATCCAATATCCCAAAGTTTGAACTTCTAAGAGTGGTAAATCACTCACACTTAGTATCCCCGGATTTAATCCTCACCGTTGATCAATAGGATCAATAGTATGATCATTCCTCAATGTGCTCTCATTTTCCATAAGGCACTTATCATTATCCAATGCCAAGCACTTAATTAGGAGATGAGATGGGCAGTCCTTAGTTATTTTGTGACTTCAGGTTTCAACAATTAGTTGATAACATAAGCTTGGAATTCTCTGAAGTGGTTACCTCTCACAATGGTTGATCGAAGGGTTAGCATGTTTTCTGGAACCAAATCAATGGTTTAGCTTTAATCCTTACACTATCCTTCCATTGTATTAATCCAAGAGCTTTGACTTAATCAAATATTAAGATGTATGACCATTATTTATTTGAGTATTTTGGGACTTTGAGAATTCAGAATGTTTGCATCTTTAGTGCTTTCAATTTTCCTGAAGTTAGTACTCATAGAGTGATGTGGTATTCAACATTGCTCATGATGATGTGGAATATCATTATGTGTGCCACATGTCACCCTGATTTGTGACTTTCACAGACTTTACGTGTCATATTATTTTGACACTTGTCACCATCTGATTGGGCCACATGTCCTTGTTGACGTGGATCAAGTTATGTGGACCTATTGATGTGTGTTCTATGTGTCCTTGTGATATGGAACCTACTAACGTGGTCCTCATGACTTGGGACTTCAGGGCTTCGGAGGTCCAAGTAATTGTTTGTCCACTTTTCACCGTAGTTGGTCAGCACCGAAGTGGTCAACATGGAAGTGATTATGTTATCCTTCCACTTGGATTTCATTCAACGACTATGATCAATTCTAAATCAATGGTCCAGATTTATTTTGGCCTTTGGGGCTTCAGGTTATTCACTTTTTTCCCACTTCCTAATTCTCCCGGAATGAGATTACCCGAAGAATAAACCTCAAGTAACTTGACTTCATCTAACGGTCCTTCTTTAACCAAAAAATATTAACATGATCCAATAGTTGTCAGGAGTTTGGCTATTTGGGATCTCGCGCCTTTGGCCTTGCTTATCCTATCCTTCCACTTTACTCGATCCAATGGTCGAGATATTTCCTGAATTGTTCCTTAGATTGGACGATTGGTGTTTCTTCATGAATTCTGGTTCAATTCAAACCCCTTTTTATTGAAGTGGTCAGAGCCGAGGTTGATTAGTTCTACCCATCTTTAATCCAACAGTTGAGATCTTTCTCGAAGTTATCTGACGATTGTCCTTTAATGAGGGACTTCGTGCCTTGGCCTTGCATATCCTACCATTCCACTTTTTTTTGATTGGGTGGTCAATATAACTTCTGAAATGTTTCTTATATAGGACGAATCATGTTCTTGGGAATTCATCTTCAGCTAAAATATATTTTCCTTCGGGTAATTTTATCTAAAGTAGTCAGCGTCAAATTTTACCATTGTTTCTCCTACATGATCTGACGGTTTAAGTCACTCCCGAATATTCAATTAGATGACCATGATTCTCTCCTTATTTATGCAAGTTTCCTCTTTGATCCAACAGTGATATTTGCTTCCAAATTATGGATGAATGGCTTGAGTGGCTTGATTTTTATATAAAATTTGACCTGTAAAAATTCTCTTTCTGAAACTTGATCTCCTGTGCGACTTCAAAAGAACTATCTCTTCTGAGTTTTGTTAAATTTACTTGTAACAAATATCATCAATCCTTGAAAGTGATCGAAGATTACATCGATGACATTTACCAGACGCTTTTTCTATTGAAATTTACCCTTGTTGCTCTCTTGCACTCTCTTTCCATCAATGACCCTTCATTACACATGGACAGACCTTATTTTCCATTGTGACACTAATTCCAATTGCATAACTTTGTTCATGACTGATTCATGTTACCATTTATGACAACACATAACCAACAATCCCAACAATCTCCCCCTTTGTTATTGAGGGAAACATATATGCAAAACAAAATGAGTTTCTATCTTTGTTGCCTTATCATTGATCTCCTTTTCTATCTAATGCCAAATTTGTTTTATTCTTAAATCTGTTTTACTTCTTCACTCCCCCTTTGACATCAATGACAAAGAGTGAGGATTTGAATATTTTTATCCCCCTGTGAATTTATTGACTACTTATCTTAGTCCATTGGGATATTTGTGTTCAAATAAGCAGTCTTGTTTATACTAATTTGTAGTGATCAAGTCTTTTAACCCTAATATAATTACTTTCTTATTTGATAAGCAAAATACCCCCCCTGAGTTTTTACTATCTTTCTTTTGTCAAATGGTACAAGGGTATGAATCATACCTATCTTCTTGATCTGCTTCTTATTCTTCTTTGATGTTTCATAGGAATGTCAAATTAGGATTGATACCAATTGATCTAATACCAATTTTTTTATCAATTGATCTTTGTTGATTGATACCCCTTGAACCTCTCTAGTACTTTTTCTCTTCTCCCCCTTTTAAAAAAAAATGACAAAAAGGATTTTTTCTTGCTCCCTCTGAGGTTATACTCGCCCTAAGGTGATGCTTCCCTTTGTCCATTTTCTCCTTCTTGTATTATACAAATCCCCTATAAATGATTTTTCTTTTGACCACTAATCTTAGATAGTCAAGATTTTTCATATGTTATTTTAAAAGTCTTGGCATAGTCCTTTGATTTTGTAGAAACCAATTTAAACTTCTTTCCTTTAAGATTAATTGGTGTTTTATCTTCTATAGTTGTCTTTAAGTACTCATGACATGTTTAATTTTTCCATGATAATTATAATCCTTTTATGATTCAATTATGTTTCCCTTTTTCTTACTTGTCAAGATTAAACCAATGTAGTTTTTAGGACCTACCTTTATTTGCTTCTAGGATACTTTTTACTTCTTTTTGTATTTTTCTTTATTTGGCTAAAGGATTATGACATCATCGGGATTTGATATTGTGTCATATTCTTCTATAGGTACTTCCCTTTCTTGAGCTTGATCTATTTTATATTGAATTTCACATCCCTTAGTAGGACCTTCACCCATCATTTTCTTGTTATTAATTTCTTCATTTTTAGGTGCAAGATCATCTTTCTTGTTTTCTCTAGATTTTATTCTCCATATATTTCTATGAGATATTATGTTTTTTGGACCTTTTCTTTCTAATTGTGTTTTTGGAGTTTTTCCATCTCCTTCTGTCTTCCAAATTTTATTAGGTTTTCTCCCTGACTTGAATGAATTATTTATGGATTGACTTTTTCAATTCCTACAACTTTCGTATTTGTGCCCAAACCTATCACAGTTGTAATATCTCATTGTATGAAAAAAAATTGTTGTCTGCCCAACAAAATTGCATCTCCAACATCTAATTGAGTTTCTGGATTTTCCTATATATCCTTTCTCTAGTTTCTTGGAGTCCATTGCTTTATGGCCAAAGTTATGACAAGAAAAGCAATAGCCATTGAAGGTGTTTCCATTCTTGAATTTATTTTGTCTTGAGAGATCTATCTTTTGATTTTCTTCTTCATTTTTACTTCTATAGCTTCTTTCCTTAACAAAGTTCATGGCTTGTAATTGGTTTGTGATTGCACCTTTTCCTTTTGAAAAGGATGATCCTTTCTCATGTTTGTAAATGGTGCTCCACTTGTCACTATCTTCTTTCTTATTATATCCAAGACCAGTTTTTTCATTAGATGATCTTTGAATGTTCCAAATATTATCTACGATAGTTGAGCTATTCTAGAAATTGATAGTTTTTTTTTTTTTCATTCATCTTTTTTAGATTGACTATTTCCAATTTCAACATGTGACATAATTCTTCCTTTCTAGTCAACTGAATCTTCAGGGCTTCTTCCACTTCCTTAGCATGTTCAAGTTGACTCTTTAGATTGATGACTATTTCTTCCATCTCATCCAAGACTTCTTTGCATTTAATAGTTTTGTCATATATCTTCAACTCTTCCATATCTTTTGTTAGATCAAAAACTTTGGTTTTCAATATTTTGATTTCTTCCTTGTTTTCTAGATGAATCCTTTTGAGGTTGATGGCTTCTAATTCCAACATGTGGCAGGATTCTTCCTTTTTAGTTAATTGGATTTTTAGTACTTCTTCAATTTCTATAGTTTCCTCAAGTTGAGTATTTATACTATTAACGAATTCTTATGTCCCTTTTATTACTTCTTTTCTTTTATTGTCATGTATCTTTAATTCTTCCATCTCTTATGTTAGATTAGAAACTTCAGGTTTCAATCTTTTGATCTCTTCTTTTTTGTTTTATAGATGAATATTTTGCGCATTCTCTTCATGGTTAGATTGATCTAACTGTTGTAGTAGCAACACATATTTCTTTTGAATTTTATCCAACTCTTCAAAAGTGCACATAACTGTGTATTCAAGCTGGTCAAGAACATCTCTAGTAACTTCAATATATAGAACATTTGTTGGTTCCAAACTAATCACTTCAAATTGTTTGTAACATCATTCTTAAAATCTAATAGTTTTTCTTTAGTGAATACTGAGGTATTCATCAATTCCTTGATGTAGTAGTCTTCACTATTGATGATTGGGGTTTGCATCACTTATTTGATGGAATTGTCCTCTTTTGTGTTTTGTTCTTTATTATGATCAAAATTATCTTTATATGTATTTTGTTCTTCAATATGATTTGATTTCTCCATTTCTGAGTTTTTTTCTTTAATTTGATTTTGATTTATCTGTTTCTTTGTTTTGTTCTATAAACTAATTGGAATTCTCCATTTCTTTGTTTTGTTCTTTATTTTGATAAGAATTATCTTCTTCTGAGTTTTGTTCTTTATTCTGACAGGAATCCTATTTATCTGAGTCTTGTTCCTTACTTTGATAGGATTTCTCTTTTTCTTGTGCTTTATTCTGATAACAATTTTTTAGCTAGAGCCATAATTCTTTAGCAGATTTGTAGTTCCTCATATTTTCTTTGAATTGGTCCGACAATCCATCCTGGATTGCTTTTAAGGCTAATGAATTCTTTCTCCTTGCTTATTTTTCAGTTTTTATTTTGTTCTTTGAAGTAGTTAAGTGTCAGGGATTACTTACTATCGAATCCCAAACTCCAGATCCTCTTGACTTCAAATATCTTTTCATAGTTTCCCTCCATGAAGAAAACATTGTTCCATCTAATAAGGGAGCTTCATTTGTGGAGATAACAATTCATCCACCCATTTCTTTAGAATATAACTTCTAGTGTTTAAATTGTACTGAAGGCACCCACTCTAATACCAATTGTTGAAATGTACACTTGACACTGAGAAGGGGGGTGAGTCACTGTCTAGAAATTTTTGGTTGTTTTTCACACTTTCATAGATTAACTGAATTAACTGAAAATGATATGCAGTTAGATTATTTATTCATAAACATACAAAAAACAAACTATATGAATTAGATATCATATCTTTATTTTATTTGTTTAACTTGTAAGAATACATATAATATTAATCCTTTTAATATATACGACTTCAACTGAATATGAGAGATCCAACTCTCTGATAAAAGACCCAACTTTTAGTTCTTATATCCAGCTGATAAATGAGGAATCCAACCTTCATAACAAGACCTAGCTTGCAGATCTCAGATCCAACTGAGATGTGAGGAATGCAACCCTCATAAGAAGACTCAGCTTGTAAACAAACACCAATCTGATAGAATGAACTTCCATTAAATCCATTATATATACATATATTTAATCCACCAAGACACTCTCTTCTCACCATTCTTTCTTGTTTATATAGTCTTCCAACTGGTGTGAATTTGAACCATTGCGTCTTTTGATATTGAACCATTGTACCTTTTTATTTAAATGATAATATTAAACTTTAAATAATATTGTTTTTACTTTTTATTCTTTATTCATAATGCTCATGATTTAACTCTCTTTTAATCATGATTGTGTATTGGTTCATTTGTCCTAATGAGTTGATCAAAGATATGGATTGACTCATTATATCATTCTCATGCTTCTGTTGTGTCCTTAGTTCACCAACATATCATATTCAATATTTTACCAATTCTTTATATTGTTATGGTGTTAATTCTCTGTCGAATTACTCTACCAACCTTGATCTGTTTACAGAAATGAAATGTGTATGAGGTGCTTCCTTCAAACCATTTTCTCTTAGAAAAATTGACTCTTCAGGATCCCTCGATCCTAATCTGTCTCTCCACAGGATTCCATAATTATAGATCTTGTTTCTATAACTGGTGCCCTCTTCAAACCATTTTCATATGCCCATATGCGCAGAACCACGGGATTATTAAATTAAGCGATGTTCCCATCACCTCATAGCTTATGTGTTCGTAAACCATGTTAGGATATTTAGACACTTAGGAGTTAGTAAGATATACTTGGTCTATTGTGTCGTTAGGTAAAAGTGTGTTTCCTAGTGTGTTTCTTTAGTATGCATTTGTAGTTAGGAAATCTAAAGGTCACGATATGTTCTCGACATAGACTGATTTGACGGTTCATACTCTCCTCGATATTAACGACCATTGATATGTGGCTTAACACCTGATTGGTCCATTATCTCTATTTAAAGAGCATGGAGGGTCATTCACCGATGATATATTGTGATAAAATCTCTCTGTAATCTTTTTCTTTTCATTAATAAACTGCTCCAAGTGGTCGCGTTGGCTGGGGTCGTGGATGTTTCCCCGTAGGGGTTTTACCACATGAAAACATCGATGTGTTGATCTCTAATTTGGTTATGTGAGTGGTTATTGAAGGTGTTCATCCTTTGTTGGAATACCTGTGTTTTTGAACATGGTATTAGAGCCTGTTTGAAGACCCACTCCTGTTGTAGATTGAGATCATGAAGCTGAGTTGCTCATCTCCACTTTCTGTAATTTTTGTACATTTATGGTCTTAGAGGAATATTCCATTACATATGGAGCACTTGTTTCAGTCAGGAACACTTTTTCGTTTCACTCGAAAAGGTTTATGTTTTCCCAAGATACGCCCATTACAGTTAGATCTAGAGGTATAAAGCTTGAATATACATTTTTTAAAATTTTTGCAGAGTAGTATTTTGGTTTTATTTCGGTTTTGTTTTATTTATTTCTGGATTTCTACTCTTTTATATTTGTGTATTCTCTTTTCCCCATGCCCTATGTGATCTCGGAAAATTAGAAACAAATAGGAAAAGGTGCATCTTTCGGGTAAGCTAACCGAGATCTAACCCTTGTTGTCATCGAGAAGCAAAAATTTTTTCGTGTGCGAAAAGAGTTTTTTTTTAGCACGCTCTCCAAGGCCGTCTTCAACAACAACAACACTCCTTATAAACATTACAATATGTTTTTCTAGATCATTTGGTTTAAAGTTGCCTTATTAAGTAAGAGGTCTTGAGTTCAAGTCTCTCTTTTGTTACCTTTTTTTTAAAAAAGTTCATGCTAAAATTGTAAAGTGTATTTCACTTCAAGTATAAAAGTGAATCACTATAAGTAGCTTTAATATTTTATTTTAGAGTTATTTATTTTGCATGCATATTTTCTGTTATAAAGTAACTTCATTGTAAAAGTGATCCCCAGTTCTCTTTATAAAAGTGGGTCACTTCATAAAGCAGCTTACACAATCACATGGTCATTTGGTTATTGATTGTGCCTTTTTTTTAAAAGGGCATAACTCTAACATCGGAAGTTTGTTTTCAGTGTTGTTTTTTTTTTAAATGCATAACTTTTTGAGCTATTTCCATCCAAATCATCATTTCAATTTTTAAATCCACATTATTTTCATATTTAATATGTCTTCTGCAAGTATTGTTTTGCTTACCGACAACAACTACTTCCAATGGAAATGTCATATGGAAGATTTATAAAGAAGTAAAGGCTTGTACTGGATTACCTTGGGAAAGGAAAAAGCACCCACTGATGTTGATAATAAATCCAAGTGGGATAATAGGAATGACGAAGAACGTGGACTAATCGGAATTTCCATCTCTCCTGATTTAAGGTACCACCTTGAAGATATTGATGACCCCAAAGAATCTTGTGACACGATTGATTTTGTGTTTGGTAAACTCAATATTATTCGAGCACAACAGTTATAAAATCAAATACTGACATTGAGTCCAAATGATTTTTCTTTCCTTGGAGACTATCTATCTAGGTTTAAAGCACTCAGAATTTTACGTGAAGAATGCAAGATAAAGATGGAGGAAGAGTGTTGCATCTATCTTATTCTTTCTAATCTAGGTAGTGCATATTTTATGTTTGTATCTACCTTTTATTCCATGAGAGAGGCTCTAGGGGAAGAAGCTTATGAAAAACCCACTCTTGAGTCCTTTTGTGCTTCTTTGATTCAAGAGGAAGATAAGCTTGTACAATTTGGAGTGATCAACACTACAGGTCCCTCCAACAAAGCCTTATTTGCCCAGCAAAAAGATAAACCCAAGTATCCCAAGAAGCAACATCCTCACTACAACAACAAACAACATAGGGTCCCAAACCTGCTCAGACAACTTCATCTCCTACTGGTGATAAAGGAGAAAAATATAAAAGTAAGAATACTAACATACATTGCAACTTTTGTGATAAAGATGGTCATGATGAGTCCAAATGTTTCAAGAAGATGGCAGATTTAGAAGCAGCGATGAAGAAGCACAACATCATTATTGATTCTACTTCTTCTTCTCACGGACATGCACTTTATGATTCTGGTTTCTCCTTCAATTCAAATTCTATTAGTACGTCTTCTTCTGATGAGTGGATTATTGATTCAGGAGCATATTATCATATGGCTAAGGATAATGCCATATTTTCTGCTCTAAATGAATGTAACACCAAGAAAATATTTGGTGGTGATGATAGATCTCTTAGTGTTGTAGGATCTAGAACAATTCAAGTAGATAATGATCATTTCAATGATGCATTATGTGTTCCAAGTCTTTCTTGTAACCTTCTATTAGTATATCAAATCACTCATTCAGGTGAAGGTAAAACCATCGAGTTTTCACCTCACCAAGTTGTAATCAAGGATCTAAAATATCCTAAGCATGTTCTTGCAACTAGAACTGTTGATGATATTACCAGGTTGTACAAGTTTGACAACTTTGGGTCATCATCTTTTTCATCAGTTTTTGTTGTTCATAGCGATGACTTGAGCAAACTTTGGCATGAGCGATTTGGTCATCTAAACTATTGCTCATTGCAACAACTATGTAATCAACAGATGGTGACCAGTCTTCCTCTTGTTTCATGTAGAGATGGTGTTTGTGTCGGTTGTGTTCTCGAAAAACATAATCGGGACAGTTTTGACAAACATGCCTCTTGGCACGCCTCAGGGTCCTTTGCAGCTTGTTCACAATGATTTATGTAGTCCACTTTCTTCTTCTTATTTTTCTGGGTGCAATTATTTCCTAACTTTCATTGATGACTTTTCCAGACGTACTTGGGTTTACTTCTTAAAACTCAAGAGAAAAATTTTTGACAAGTTTTTGGCCTACAAGGCCCTTGTAGAAAAGTAATATGGACATCAAATTCAAAGGTTAAGAACAGATAATGGAGGAAAATATGTGAACAATAATTTTACAAGCTACTGCACTACACAGGGAATCCAAATGCAACACATTGTTCCATATACACCACAACAAAATGGTGTTGCTGAGAGAAAGAACTGCACATTAAAAGAAATGGCTAATAGTATGATCTAATCTAAGGGATTAAGTCTAAAGTATTGGGCAGAAGCCATCAACTGTGCAAATTACATAGTAAATCGCACTCCCACTAAGGCTCTTAAAAATATAACACCAGAAG
>JASDQU010226607.1:7378-24782 GCA_032191745.1 Picea mariana | reverse complement strand
GCCAGGAAGAAGCTGGAACCAACTGCTGAAGTTGGGATATTTTTGGGGTACACAGAAACACCCCATAATTATTGTGTGTATTTTCCGAACAGTAAGATGACTGTTATGCGATGGGATATAAAATTTGATGAGGGGAAAGCCATGTGGTTGTTGCTTGAGAGGGAGCTAGACTTGCATGTAGAAGAGGAACCGTTGGTTCCCAAAGATGAGTCTCAAGATGTGGATCCACCACATGAGGAGATTCATGGAGTGGAGGAAACCACTCAAGCAGAGCCATCCATCAGAAATGGCACAAAGCACACCACAGAAACTGACAGATTAAGACTAGATGCTGCACAGAATGTAGGAGCCCCTACTTCACAGCGCAGACAGAGACAACCTCCTGATCGATTTGTTGGATACATGGCTCTCATGAGCAAATGTATTGTGACTGAACCATATTCCTTTCAGGAAGCAGTGCAGGACCCCACTTGGGTTGATGCTATGGTAGAGGAGTATGACTCCATTGTCAAAAAAAGTGCATGGGAAATTGTCCCAAGACTGATTGATAAATCAGTGGTAGGTTCAAGATGGATCTACAAGGTAAAGCAAGCTATTGATGGGAGTGTGGAGAAATACAAGGCCAGGTTTGTGGCTTGAGGCTTCTCACAGATCGAGGGAATAGATTATGATGAGACCTTTGCACCTGTCGCAAGGTACTCTTCCATAAGATCCATCCTTGCACTCTCAGCGCAGATGGACTGGCGCATTCATCAGATGGATGTAAAAACGGTGTTCCTCAATGAGATGATTGAGGAAGAAGTGTACATTGAATAGCCAGAAGGTTTTGAGACCTTTGACAGAGATTCGCATGTGTGCAAACTCAAGAGAGCACTGTATGGGTTGAAGAAAGCACCACGTGCTTGGTACACTTGGATAGACAACTATTTCACTAGATTAGGCTTCACCAAAAGTGAATCGGATGCAAACCTATATCAAATTGTGGTGGAGGGTAAGCTTTTAATCATTGTGCTTTATGTTGATGATTTAATACTGACTGGTGATGAGCACCTTATACACTCATGCAAGGATGACCTTGCAAAAAAGTTCAAGATGAAGGATTTGGGCCTTCTTCATTATTTCCTTGGTTTGGAAATATGGCAGCGAGATGGTAAACTTTTTGTGCCTTAAGAAAAGTATGCAAGGGAGATACTAGGTAAGTTTCACATGGAGGGCTGCAAACCCAGGGATACCCCTCTTCCAGGAAATTGGAGGAAAGAGGATGCTACTGCTGGAGAGGTAGTGGATGCTACTATCTATCGACAGTTAGTGGGTTCGCTAATGTATTTAGTGAACACGAGACCGGACATTTTCTATGCGGTTAACCAGCTAAGTCAAGCGATGGTTAAGCCTACCAAACTCTTTTGGAAGGCAGGTAAGCATGTCCTGAGATATCTGAAGGGCACATCTAAGTATGGATTATGGTACAGAAAAACAGATGAGGTGAAGTTGAATGGATTCACGGATGCAGATTGGGCGGGCAGCCCAACGAACAGAAAGAGCACATCAAGAGGGATCTTTAGTATCGGATCTACAGTTGTTTCTTGGTACAGCAGGAAACAAAGATTTGTGGCACTCAGTTCAGCAGAAGTAGAATACATGGAAACGAGTCAAGCTGCATGTGAGCCTATCTGGATGAGGAAGATCTTGGTTGGTTTGTTTGGTTCTCATTTAGATCCGACAGTGATTTATTGCGATAATCAAAGTTGCATTAAACTCTCGATTAATCATGTGTTTCATGACAAATCTAAGCATATAGATATCCGGTATCATCATCTCAGAGATTGTGTGCAGCGGAAGATCATGTTGCTTCAATACATTCCTATGGAAGATCGGGATGCAGACATTTTGACGAAGGCGCTCACTAGGAGAAAATTCGAATATCATAGAGACAAGATTGGGGTAAAGGATAATCCCTTTCTTGTTGAGAGGGAGTGTTGAAAAGTCAACAAGAAACATGTGTCTAATTTACTTTTCCCTTAAATAAATTAGACAATAAATATTAATCTATTATTTCATTCATAACTGAGTGAGTTGTATTTGTAACAGAATTATAAGTGTAGTTAAGTGAGTTAAGATCAGTTGTACTAGTTGTAACTAAACATGCACTAGTGAGAGTTCAGTAAATCAGTGAACTCACATGCAACTGAAGATTCACCACGGTTAACTACATGCATGTCAGATCCAGTGGAGACCGAGTTGAGATAACAGCTAAAAGGGATAGTTTGGCTATCAGTTGTGATTTGATCACACATGCAGTGGATATGCTTATGAGCATGTGCAAACTAGGCAATTGTAATTCATTGTGAGAATTCGAATTGCAGAGATTGTGCAGAGGAGGCAGGCTGTCTGGACATAGGAATTGGCACATGTATTTGTTGATTTGTGTATGACAGTGTGAGATGATTGTATTGTACTGAGAGCTCTTGGATTAGAGTTTTGTATGAGATTGTTTCATGATTCATGATATACATAATATATGATAGTGGGGTTTGTAGCTTTATGCTTTCCCGGTAAAACTTTTGTGTTATGTGTTATTGATATTTCACTTTGTGATTGTGGTTGTGATCATGGTTTAATTTTCCGCAAGAATAATAGTAGATGCGATTCTATATTTAATAGTGGCGTATAATTGTTAGATCAGGAGAATCGCAGGAATACTTAATTTGTATCAAAATTTCTACACTAAAAACAAAACCAAGATCATGCATGACTTGATTAATCAGAATAAAAATACACACTAAATTGAATAGAATGGAATGAAAACATAGTTCCCATCTCATACCAAGCTATTGAAAATTTATATTGCTAATTTTCCAGTATTTTTCAATTGAAAATTTTATCCATCTCTATAAATCAACCCAATTTGGAGGTGGAACGATGGAAAGATTATTCATTGCATTCTTGATGACTGAGACAAAGAGACAATGATGGTCAGAAAGGATGGCAAATGCCAGGGTTTGTTGTTTATTATCGGGGTCCAAACCGCCAGCGGGTTACCTTTGCACAGTATATTAAAATTTATTGAAAGTGGAGTGGGAGGATACTTATACAATATCCATATTGCAAAACTCTTCTGCTTCCAAACAAATCCATGATGTTGCCCGTGGAATCTCATCATCATAGCTTGAGAATGAGCAATAGAAAGGGCACTCTCCACCTTATCATGTTGCTAGTGCTGGACAGTTTTCTTGAACGTTGAGTTTCCAGAAACAAGATAGATTTATGGAGAGCATATTTGTATTCCAACTCACCCAACACAAATTGATGATCGGGAGACAACACCGCCATGACCTACACACTTGGTCGGCTGCGAAATACTAGAACGTTTCAAAGCCTCTTGACCAAGACCTCGTCTCTATCTGTGATTGTTGGAAAAGTCATTCGACCTGGAACAAAACCTGCCCCAACATTTATTTCTTCAAGGACAGAGATACCTCAACACGCAAAGGCAAAGCATGGTGTCTCTCCTTATAATTAGTTCGGTGATTGTTTGTTGATGAAGCTCGTCGGCAGTTTTAGAGTCAGACTTACATTTAACATGTTCAAAGCAGGTGGGATACAGAATCATGGTATATTGAGCACCAATGATGACTGTAGCCAAGCTACCCTTCACTCTGCTTCCTTTCATACAGAAAAAGAGCCATAAAGGCCTCAATGGAGACGATCTAATGGATTGCGCGATGAACATTAGAGATAATTGCAGAAGCTTGCTCCATCCAGAGGTGCTGCAGGGTCCATAGAAAAGATGGAAAAGGATGTGGAGAAGGGGAGTGCTATTGCTACTACCATCAAAGGCATCGAAAGACGATTTGGAGACGCTCCCAGCACTTTTATTGAAACACTACCAGAACAAATATCAACAATCATCATGGAAAGTGCAACGGTGGCAATAGTTTTACCAATGGAATCTATATATACGGCTGCAAAGAAGATGCATGGATTTTGAGTAAATTCAGTCATCATCACAACTGGGAATAAGCCACAAGGAATTCTCACTTCAAAGGATTTTCTTACATGGATTTTTGCACACAACCTTTATCCAGAATCAACTCTTGTTGAAAAGATAACACATGCAGCCATGGCCATAGTGGGAGCTGCAAGTGGTGCTAGAAGTGACATGGCAAGACAAAATGAACTACAAAAGGTTGTCTATTCGATCAAGCAACAAGTACCCTAATCGTCTAGCTTCATAAAAATCCCAGTTGTTCGTTACTGGCAAGCTGCTGGTTGAATTACCCTGGGCGGGAGAATGGTCGAATCCTGCCTTAAAACCTTTACTCCCGCAAATCATAAACTGTACCCACTCACTCGTAACTGCAGAAGTTTCTTGGGTTTGCTCCGTCAGAGGTGCTAGAGGCGCAGAATTATTCCCAGATGCTGACACCAAATCGAGTTAAAACAGGATCTCCTCCTGAGAAAGCGACCATTGCATTCTTCATTTAGACGAGGATAGAAGCATCTGGAAGAAAGACTGAAGAAAGCTAGCTAGCAACCTTATCGTTGTAGATTTCCTGGAGGTAAGAGTTTGGTTTTGAGATTTCCACGGTATGGATAGGGATGCGTTTTAGGTTTTTATTGTTTATTTTTTTTATTTTTTGTTGTATAGTTGTTTATTTCTTTTAATACCAAAACAATTAATAAGGACATATATAGTTGTTTTTTTTTATTTTATTTTTTGTTTAATAGTAAAACAATAAAAAATAAAAATAAAAAGATAAATAAACTTATATAAAGCAATAAATATGTATAACAACAATAATCTTTTATTTTGCTAAAAAAAAAACATTATTAAAAAAAAAATAGAAACAAAACAATTAAAA
This sequence comes from Picea mariana, assembly GCA_032191745.1. NCBI lineage: Eukaryota > Viridiplantae > Streptophyta > Pinopsida > Pinales > Pinaceae > Picea > Picea mariana. The sequence continues at coordinate 19,920 of JASDQU010226607.1, read as the reverse complement.
ATAATAAAACCATAAAAAAAATATTACTATAAAAATTTTAAAACAAATTATAAAAATAAATACAAACAAAAAGAAACAAAAAATAATTTGCAAATGGATCACCAAAACTTCCTGAAAACAATGACAACACATGCTTCTATGCTTAAACGCTAATTGTTTTTCTTGAGTCACTTTAACAACAATAGATGACGACACTTGCGCGTGAAGGGAAACAGGTAAAATGTACTTTGTTTTTTAATTTGATTTGCTCGCATTCATTCCTGCATTTCATATTTTTCGAAGCTCTCACAATTTTCATGCAGGATTAGTACTAAGATTTTACAGGTACAAAGATGATCCAATCTCATGCCGAAGTGATTCTCAAGAATCGCAAAACTTTTCAGAAAAGCATACTTTATTAAAAGATTGAAGGAGCTAAACTTTTCATTGCACATGTCATGACATTTGTTGCTACACCACCATCTTTCATAAAACCAATTACGCCATGACATTATCATTTACCTTTCTCCTTCCAAGTTTATTCGTCATCCATGCGGGAATCCACTTTCCATCGCCTTATCCTTCATGACTTCTCACGTGCCTATCTTTCTGAGTCACATACATCTCTTTATCTTTTTCAATTCATTTTGCCTTGCAAATAAAACCATTCATTTCCCTTTTTTACAACTACATTACCCTGCTTTCTTTTTCATACATATTGTTGCTACCGAGATATTTTCATCTATAGTCCTACCAATCATTTTGTAAAAACTCGCGTTGACTGATGTGGTATTCCTTAAGGCCCACCTTTCAACAATTCTTGCCCCATCGACCTCAGCACCTTATCTAGGATATAAACTAGAGTTCCTTTTGAGTACCTGGAGGCTTGCATGCCTTAATGGCCAGTTCTCTCGCTGACAATCATGGGAATACATCAATGTCTATTGATCGTCAGATCTTGCAAGTGGCTCGACATTAGCTCATTCATTCGCACTTCACAAGATGTACTTGGGTACCTTGTCACTCATTGACATCACTGATGAGTTGCCTCGCATTGGTTAACGACATTCATCAATGGTCAGTAATCCAATGACTTCTCTTCATGCTCGACATTGACACATTCATTCGCATGACTAGAATTGTACCATCGGGTTTAGCAGCGGGTGAAGACTATACACTTTTCCATGACTCATCAGCAGTTACAGCAGCATGACTTCAGCTATATGAGATTACTACATTTCCACTTTCATTCTTCCTCTTTTCCATGATTCATCAGCAGCAGTTGAGATTCCTCCACGTCACATTCTTTGATCTAGCAGTTACAGCATTCGAAGCTACAGTAGCATTCACCTTTCACATGATCATGCAGCAGTGACATCTTCCATGCTCCAGTAGTCACATCATCCATATTCCTATTGCATAGTTCATCAACATTTTGGATAAGTGGAGGTATGTTGTTTTCTACTCTTTAATCATGCAATTCCTTACATGTTAGAGTGAATGAATTTGGAAAATCCCTCATCGTGCTCCCTTTCCTTTTCACTTCTATGACTCATGCCACGTTGCATGAGGACATGCAACCAATTCAGTTGGGGGCGGGGGGGGAACTATATTCGCTATCATCACTCCATTTTTCCACCACCATTCCATTTTTTGTCTCATTTACCATTTACCAACATTTTTTTCTTCCAACGATACTCTGTTGCACTTTGCTTCATAAGCATTGATTTACATATTGGCATGATTCACAAATATGTAAAAAGGGCTTTCTTATACTCAGTGATATATTCTTAGTCCAGCAGGAAAGTGGGTAAATTATTATCATAACAAGCGACAGAACAAATAACGAAATGAATGTTGTTTACACAAGAACCAACATTTTATTATCATAATAGCAAAGAGATGAATGTTGTTTACACAAGAACCAACATCTTATTATTATAACAGCAAGAAAAAAAAAAAATATATATATATATATATATATAATGAAATGAATATTGCTTACACAAGAACCAACATTCTCTATATTCATGGTTGTCACACAAGAACCAACCATAAGAAATTGTCAGCTATTACTCATGTAAATCCCATCCTGGAAATATTCATTATCATCACTCAAAGCCAAAGTTCAGATGCCAAAATTTCTTGAGAAGACCCATGCAAGGTTGCATGAGGACATGCAACAAGTTCAGTTGGGGGGTATGTTGGGACTCAGAAATGTCATATTTCCATCCACCTTTCCCTTCATCAGTCTTCACATTTCATCACCCCATTAACCTTTCATGATACCATTTTCATAATTAAATATAGGTTAAACCTTATTATTTTCCAAATCATTTATTTTAGTATTAAAAGGGAATTTGTGATTAAATATTAGAAAATTGACATGTTTTCATATATCTCAAAAATGTGTGAGAATATGTGAAGGATTAATTCAAAAGACTTCTCGAATACTTCCTCCACCATTTCAAGATTTGAGAAGATAATTCAATCCTAATCCAAGGAGAAGATCATGGAGACTTGGTTTTCATATCTTATCCAAGATATATGAGAGATATGTGTGAGGATTTGAAGGGATTGTATTTTGTAATAAATGAAAATGGGTTGAGAGAAAAGTGGATCTATAATTATGAGGTGTTTATCTTTTTTTCAAAGATCTCATGTATAAAAGAGAGTGCCTTCTCTTCATGAGGGGGAGGAGAATCAGTATTATGTAGAGAGGATGAGAATAATTATTATGTAGAGGAGGATTCATTATTATGTAGATTAAGGGAACTGTTATGAGATAGGTTCTTGAGGAGAATTGTTATGATGTAGATTGGATTCAAGAAGAGACTCATTTTTTAAACTTACCTGTTGAAGATTAATGCAAGTTTGGATTCAGTGATTTTGTCTCTCTTAGAAGTTATCATATGTTGATCTAAGAGATTCCATGTTGGCAGTGGCAAGGGCCATCGATCCAGCTTGGTAAGATTATTGTAAATTGCTAGTGTAGATTTCGTTTCATGTGTTTGTTATTTCGATTTCATGTTATTTTGTTTGATTTCACTATTCGAATGTGTTGCAAAGTGTCGTAATGCGGGAATGGTTGGATCTCCATATTTCACCATACATGAGATTTAATGGAGCATCCTACTTGTTCCTTTAGTTGCTCCAGGAGATAGAATCAAAGGTCATCTTTTCTTTTCATGAGCCATCAATGAACATGTTCATCACCTGAGCAAGAGATTTTGCTTGTTTATGAGTTTTGCTTGTTTATGAGTTTTTCTTTCCAACTTTCGAATTGTGTGAATATTGTCATTTTCAAGAGTGTGTTGGTTTCTAAATGGTTTTCTTATCTAATCTATACTAAACATACATAGGAACCTATCTGTTATCGGTGCATATAGTGCATCAACTCTATTGATTACGAATCCCGGTTGATAATGTATGTTTGGTAATATATTATGCAAATAATTGCACCAACAGGGGTTTTTACTAGTGGACTGGAGTTGTTGAGATTTCGATCTCGGGGGCCAGAAAATCTAATTTACTGGAGATAGGGAGCCAGAGAGGTTATGTTCCTAGTTGGCTGGGAGGATTTGGTTCCATGCCAGTTATCAAGACAAGTGATCAGTAGGCAAAGAAAGGGACAAACTGAAAAGCAAAAACTTCTCTTCAATGAGTATTTCACTCATTTTACTTATTGTTGTTTTTATGTAAATTTTAAGTTAAAAATGCATACCTATAACCTGAGATTTAATTGTTTATATATTAGAACAAAACTTGAAATTAGAACTAGAAACGTGATATTAGATTTACTTGATGAATATACAAACATAATTTAGATAACAAATTTATTGTTAAAACTCTGAACCCATGATATAAGGGAGGAGGCTCTACACAATATGTGATAAGTCTAGCGAATTTGATAAATATGGACATCCATTCCAACCAGCTCATGTCTCTGCCACATTACATGAGATAGCTACTGAAGCTCGAAGTCCTCGATATTTTTGGAAACATGTTTGTGGAATTTCTAGAAAGCATTCAAAATTCTCGGTAAAAATCATATTCCAACCTTGAATTATTTTCGAGGGCATGAATTATTCATGTATTGATAATTTTCATCATTTTACGTCTGACGTGTTACAAAATAAATTCATCAGTTCACTGAAAGAGTTGATTGTCGATTTCAACCAGTTATAGTGGTTGCATGAAACATTGGAGATTAAATTGTTTGAGCTTTGGAAGTCCCATGTTCATTCAAACAAGCTTTTTTATTTCCCCATTTCCATTTTCCCCATGATGTCTCTGCGTTTTCTCAACATCCACATGAACAAGCTCAAATATTTGCCTCAAGACATGGACGTCCACATGAACAAGCTCAGATATCTACCTCAAGACATTGACAGCCTTGTCGGCCTTCAAGTTCTTAACGTCAGTCATTTACATCATTCCCATTTAGTTAATATTTATCTCACATTCCATTGATTATTTAATTAGAAATATTATTTTAAAATTCAATTTCTCAAAATTGACAAAATAATCTAAACTTTATTTTAAAATTCAATTTCTCAAAATTGAGAAAATAATTTAATATTTACATGTTTTCTCAATCATTTTGGTTACTTGGTTTTTATCACCTGTTATATATTGTAATGTCCCCTTCCATATGATATTGAACATGGGGTATCCTAGTTGTTCCCCCTAGGCTATAGTCTCATTAAGAAAAAGGGGACTAAGAGGGTCAAAAAGGGTGTCACTGAATAATTAAAGTTATTGTCAAAAGCTGACAAAGATTAAAAAGAAAAAGGTAAAGTGTCTTTATGAAATAATTGGAGAAAAGAACCTTAGGGAAGCCAAAATGATAATTTAAGTGAGAATTAGAAGGTGGGATAAAAGGAAGGAAGGCGAATTGCTCAAGTTATTCTTGTCATTTCTCAGTTGCATCTTTGAGCTCTACAACTTAGACATTTTGAGGGTTTTGAGTAAACAAACCCTAGAGATTAGCAAGGAGCTGAAAGATTCCTCTGTTCCTGATCCAAGATTGGCCAAGGTGGTGAAATATTGCACCCTCGCCATTCTACCAGTTTCAAATCAGTTTGTAGAAGTGATTTGTGGAAGCAACGGCGTAGTTTTGGAGTTTTCTGTAGAACTAGGGTGTAGTGCCTAGGAGAGAAGAGTTTGTTGGGCTTAGAGGACCTTGGATCTAGATTAGATATCATTTCAGAAGTGTTTTCCATCACTAGGGCACCTTTTCTCATCAGTATTGGATGGTTTATCACTGAATATTTATTTATTACTGAAGTTGGGTGAATTCCTGAAGGAGGGCACACTTGTTCTTGGAGTCATAGAGAGTTGAAGGGTCATATCTATAGATAAAAATGAGGAATATCTTATTATGATATTATCATTCCCAAATCTATAGATTTGCAGCATTTTTCAGAAATTTGGAAGCCATAACAAGCAAGGCCAAATTTCCTAGGAGGACTTCCAGCCAGAGAGGGGTGCAACTCAACCAGAACAACCACCCAAAAGATAGAAGGGAAAGAAATTGATCTTTATGATCTTGCATGTTGTTGTTGGGAATTCAGGAGAGCCTATATCTCACTATTTTCATTGTATCTTGGAACTATTCTCAGCCACACACATTATTCTTCCTTCTCTATTCTAGATCTAGTCATATTTTGTAATGAGGTCAGCTATATATTTAAACAAAATGCAGATCTGAAGTATTGTGGCTATTTCCTTATGTTGTCTCTTTGCATTCTTGTTGTATATCCATTATTGCTACATTTCAATCATTGTTTTCTATAAAAAAACTCTATAACCAAACCCCAACGCAAGTTGGAAGGCAACACAGCAAATTGTTTGACAAAAACCCACACTTAGAAAAACAATAATCCACAAAATTCCTGGAAAATCTACTTGGGAATTTTAAAGTGGTATCAGAGCAAGGATCCTTGCAATCTTGTGATTAAATTGATGACTAGAAGGAGGGGTCGAGGAGGACAGCCTTTACCAGAGACATTGGAGGGAGAAGAGTCAGAAGGAAGCATGGGGGAGAGATAGGAAATAGGAGATGGTAATGATAAGGAAGTTTGGGCAAAAATGGTTCAGGAAATGAAGCACTCCATTGACAAGACACGATTTAACTTAAAACATCACCTACAAGAGACACATGAGCACTTATCTAGAGGACAGGCCGATCTCAATACATCTTTGACAGCTTTTGAACAAGGACAAGGGGAATTGATTGATTCAGTGAAGGTAGGTCAGGAAAAGATTTCACAACTACTCAAGCAAATGGTACATGGAAGGGAACCACAGAATTATGGAGGAAACAATGGGGCTAGTGGATCTCATGGAGGAGAGAGGTCTCACTCTAATTCTAGTCACAGGGCCCATACTGAAGTGCAAAGATTATTTGGTGGTACAAACAACGGGGTGCCAGGGAGTAGTAGGGTCATGCCCAGGCCTTACATGCCTAAGTTCCTTGACACACAGTAGCAAGAGACCCATATTCTGGGACGAATAGAAGTGGAAGACAACTTTGAGGAGTATGAGAGGGAGTACGCAACATTGAGTGCAGGATTCATGAGTCATGTTACATTGGCATAATATTGTGGAATCAAATATAGAGGCAGGCCTAGAGATTCTCACAATGGTAACAATGATCTACGGTGCAAAGCAGTAAAAATGGAGATTCCTACCTTTGAAGGGGCAACCAAATCTTCAGCAAAAGCATGGGTACAGAAATTGGATGCTTATCGATAGCTTAACCCCACGATAGAGTTGGATGCCATCAAATTAGAAGGAAAGGCCCATGAGTGGTGGTACCACGGGATGATGACCTTAGGACATGAGCACATTACCTCATATGCGGACTTCACACAGAGACTCATGAACATGTTTGATCAAGGTGACCCAGAACTTCATTTCTGTGAGCTCACACAACTTAGACAAATAGGATCATCCGCAGCATTCATAGAGGAGTTTCATAGGCTAGTGGTGCTGGTTCCATATGTGTCAGAGTCTAGGATGATGATGTTTTTTTTTAGGGGATAACTGAGCCTTTACATAGATGGGTCGAGGCTTTTAATCCTACCAACCTTCAGCATGCGATTTTGAGGACCAGAGATTTGGAGGGAGACACTTCAAAGAACAAGTTTACTTCAAGACCACCTCTTGCTCGAAGAGGAAGAGATTAAAGAATTGTGGACAAAGGTAAGGGGAGACTTGATGAAGCCACAAAGCGAGAGGTGATAAGGAAGAAACTATGTTATACTTGTAAGGAACCTTGGGAGCTAAGGCATAGATGCATGGGAAAGGGAAAGATTCACTAAATAGAAGTTCTTTCAAACAGTGAGGAGGAAGATGAGGTTGGAAATATTCAAAACATGGAAGTGACCCAAGCAGAAGAGGATCACAGACACGAGGAAGAAGAGGAAGAGACAATGTGCAAGCATGCAAGGATTAAGAAGGTTTTGATAGCATCCATCAGTGGGGTGAAAAAGTTTAGTACCTCAAGGAAAAAGGGTCATAGTGCTTATTTATGGTAGGGCTTCCCATAATTTCATTGATGTTGCTTTAGTGAACATGAGACATCTACTCACTATGGAGTTTGAGGGATTTTGTTGGAGGTAGCGGGAGGGCGCACCATGCCAGGTGATGGGTATATTCCCCTGATGAGCCTCACTTTGGGTAGGCACAACTTAACTCAAGATTTCTATGTGATGGATCTTCCAGACACTAATGTAATATTGGGAGTTTAGTGGCTTAGCACCTTGGGACCCATCACTACAAACCACAAGACCATGGACATTTCCTTCAATTCAGAAGAAGGAAAAAGGGTAACCTTGAAGGAAATGACAAAGAATGAACAGGAGGTGGTTTCAACAAAGCGTGTGGACGTTTTTTTCAGGCATGGGGACATGTCTTATGTAGCAGAATGTTTATTTGTCACCCAAAACACTCAGGATAAGCGCTGACACTAATCACTAGACATACATAGGATAATTGACAAGCATGAGAGGGTTTTTGGACAGATTTCCCTAGGAAAACCACCAGATATAGGCTTTGAAAACATTATAGACTTAGAGGAAGGTGCCAAACCTATCATTACCACACCATACAAGCACCCAAAGAAATTCAATGATGAAATTGAGAAAGCCATCATTGGCGCTAGAAGATTCTCTCTGACTGCTGGGAGGGCATGACTAGCACATCTTATTAATTGCAATGGTTTATTCTTGTAGATCGAGTTGACTTTATAGGTTGGTTTGTGGATCAGACAGTGAATAAGTTGGACAACATAAGATCTTGTTAAAATCAGGTTTCCACAACATCAACTTAGTCAATGGCATCATTATGATCAACTAGGTAAATAGAGACAAAATAGAGGAAAAGAGAAGTTGCAAGTTTCACAATCTGTTCATTTACAAAAGAAGACTTTTTTATTCCAAATAATATTTAGAAACAAGAAAGAAATATTGAAACACAAATCCTATAACAAGTGATTTAAACAACAAAATCTTCACTGACATTCAACTTAGAACAGGATAAACTAAATGATTTGCAAAAATTTCAAATGCATTCAAGTAAGATAGAAGAAATATAAAACATGAAAGAGAATAGTCATTAATTATCAAAAAATTTGATCATTGAGTGTAAAATGTTGCAGTTCCTTCGTATTACAATTCAAATTGATATGTTCCTTCAACACCACAAAAACTAAACCCCAACTTCCTTCAAGAGGAAGCCCCCCTTCATTTTTATAAATTTCAAAAAAGACATAATCATACTTTTGCATGAACTGATTCGTGGCCAAATACTTGGGTATGATTATCACACGAACAGTTTTGAACTCGTTTTCATTAAATTATGCATAGGTGTTGTAAAATGATTTAGATATGACATGATATAAAACCATTACCGTTTGCATGATCTTCTGCACGATTTCAGTACAGTTGGCACGATCTCTAGTTTGAAATCCACTTAAAACAATGATTTCCTCGTGGGCTACAAGAATGGAAACATTCTTGTAACATCTTTTTCATTCCTTTAGCTTTGGAAAAAATGTGCTTAAGAATAACATAACTGATGAGACACATCTCTTCCATGTAGAGTTTCAAAACTATCCTATAAGAAGCGAATGAAAAACAAGTCACAACAAAATGAGGGGTAAAATGTTTAAAAGGTGCAAGCAAATAAAAGAAAACAAGGCTCAGGACAGGTTTTGATATAAAGAAGCTAAATTTTAAGAACGGGAAGGTGGCAATAGGCTTAGGGACTAACAACCATCAAATAAATTTTGGACATGGGGCATATTAGGCCAAGCTCAAGCCCATTTGCATATTTTGGTGTGTTGGTAAAAAAGAAGAATGGAACAATACGCATGTGTATTGATTACAGATCCTTAAATAAAAAGACAATAAAAAATAGGTACCCCATTCCAAGGATAGATGAGATATTGGATGAGCTTCATGGTGTTGTCTATTTCACAAAAAAATGATCTACGCTCAGGACACCATCAAATTGAAATGAGGGAGCAAGATATACACAAGACAACTTTCAAGTGTCGCTATGGGCATTATGAATTTTTAATTATGCCTTTTGGGCTAACCAATGCACCGGCCACCTTCCAATCATGTATGAATCATATATTCAATAAATAATTGAGGAAGTATCTTTTGGTTTTCTTCGATGACTTGCTAATCTAGAGAAAAATTTGGGAAGATCACTTAAAACATCTGGATCAGATTTTCAACATCATGGAGGGCCAGTCATTGTATGCCAAGGAATATAAATGAAAGTTCAGAATGACAAAGGTACTATATTTGGGGCATATCATTGGATAAAAAGGAGTACAGGTTCATCAGAAAAATATACAAACCATTTTGGATTGACCAACGCCTAGGAACATCACATAGTTATGTGGGTTCCTTGATATTTGCACCTATTATAGGAGGTTTGTTAAATGTTTTTCACAACTATGCACACCACTCACTGATTTGACCAAAAAGGGTGCTTTCAAGTGGATTGATGAAGCACAACTGACTTTTGATAAAATGAAGAAGGTCACGAGCACTTGTCCAGTCCTAACCCTACCATATTTCTCCCATCCATTCCTATTAGAGTGTGATGCATCAGGGGAAGGAGTTAGGGTTGTACTCATGCAGAACATGCATCCTATTGCTTTTGAGAGAAGAAAATTAAGAGGGCCTAAGTTATTATACACCATATAAGATAAGGAGATGCTAGTCATCATGCATGCACTAGCCAAATTCAGACAATACTTGGTGGGAGCGAAGTTTGTAGTCAGAACTGATCATAACAGCCTCAAATACTTTCTTGAGCAGGAGGATCTTAATGAGAGGCAACATAAATGGGTGAGTAAAATCCAAGCCTATGAATTTGACATAAAATTTGTTAAAGGGAAAAACAATGTAGTAGTGGATGCGTTATCTAGAAGACCCTCATCGTATTCCATGTCGGAGATATCAATTTAATGGAAATCGCACCTATTGGTGGAATACTCGAAAAACAAGTTTGCATGTGAATTGATGGATGGCTAAGTCCAAGATGACAGGTACAAGCTTGTGAATGATATCATATACTATAAAGTGGTGATCTATTTGGTACCTGAATCCAGATTAAGGAAAAGGTGTTGCAAGCATATCATAACTCACCACTAGCAAGGCATCAGGGGTTCCTCAAGGATTACATGCAGATTAGAGAAAGATTCACTTGGAGGGGCCTTAAGGAGGACGTTATGTGCCACATCAGGGAGTGTGTAACATGTTAGCAAAACAAGGATGAACACATGCACCCAACATGTTTATTACATCCTCTTCACATTCCAGAGCATAAATGGGAAAGCATATCTATGGATTTTATTACAATATTTCCCACGGCACAGGGGAAGGGTGGAATTTTTGTGTTGGTAGATCATTTGACAAAATTTGCTCATTTTTTTGGCATATCCATGGAGCATAGTGTTGAGTACATTTTTATGCTTCCTTTTTACTCTATAAACTATACTTTTGCCTCCAAATTTTCCATAAAATAGCTTATGCAAGGTACATTTATCCTTCTTTATCTTAAGAATTGAGTTTTCGAATTTTTGGCATTAAAATTGAAAATTTATCAGAAATTACAGGATTTGACTAAATCCCGTAGTTGCTCCTAGGTTCGTGTACTTGCAGGACAGTTGGGCGAGATCTGAGACTTGGATCGTGATCCTTGATGTACAAGTATGGATGATTACCCATCAGATTCGAGATCTAAGCCTTCCAGGTGCCTGGTCAACGTTGGTCAAACAGGGCCACTTCAGCAGAAAATACCCTGTTTTAGCCTAAAATCATGGACAGTTTTAGATTTTCTTGGGATTTGTTCATATTTTATGGATCTGAAGGGGGTATTCGACCTTCCTAGCATATTTTATGGATTTGATCATGATCTTTAGGAGAGTTATTAGCATTATTAGTTTCAAAACTCTTGTATAAATACTCTAAGGCATAGACTAGTATGACAACCTTGGATGTGAATGAAGAAACTTTGGAATTTGCAATCTTGAGATCAGTTCTGCATTTTTTTCTTGATAATGTTTATGATATAATGATTTGAATGCTACTAGAAGATCCTTCTTAGCTGAGACAACTCAAGTGTACAACTGAAGCATTGGAGGGCCCCCTTTGCCAAACTAGTACACTCTTCCTTTATATTCTTTTCAAGTAATCTTTGATACATGTTTTAGATCAGATCTTGTTGTAGATGAGTTTATTCTTTGTTGTAGTTAGATGAATTCCATAGTTAATTAATATGCTTAATGTTTCTAAGCCTTACTCATGTTGTGAATGATTTCTTGAACAAGAATTCAATGTGTGGTTTGCTTTCAAGCATTAGGATAATCATGAATGCTTTTTGAGTTATTTACGCTTTCAATACTTTTGATTTAACAAGAATTGGTGATAATTGCTAATGAATGGAAGAAGACAATGAATGCATCTCTTGAATAAGAGTTTTGTCTTTCTAGCATTGATAAGCCTTAGAACTAGTTCGAATATCTTTCTGAATGCTTACTATTAATGCTCTTTAGGAAAACATTTGTTGATTACTGTCATGAGATCTATGAATAGGACTTTTGAACAGAAGCTTAGCATCTCTTCCATATTCAGCTCTTAGAATAGGTTTCGGTTTATTCCCATTAAAGAATAAAAGTTATCTCTAAATTCATACATTTTGGATGTGTCTCTAAGTCTTACAAACACCAGATTGACAATCATTTGCACTCTAATTTACATCAGTATATTGGAGCCTAACATTTTGGCATTGTTGCTAGGGAGGTACATTTAGAGATAGGATTAGAAAACTCATAGGCAGATTTTTCTTTTTAAAAAATAAAAAATAAAAAATAAAACACAGAATATAATTAATTTTAAGTTATGTTTCTTTATGTCTAAACTTAGGGATGATAAAGGCAGATTTTTAAAACAAAACCCCCCAAAAACTAATCACCCATCTGTAGGAGCAGGAACATCTACAACTGAAAAATACGAATCTACCACACCAACTGCTGG
>JASDQU010226604.1:0-15731 GCA_032191745.1 Picea mariana | reverse complement strand
TCAATTAGGACTATTACCTTTTTCTTTTTGATGTATCCTTCGATCTTGAGGGTTTGAGGAGTACTAATTCCATCCAATGAATTACACGATATCGTGGGAGTCAACTCTTCAGACGAAATTGCTTCTACGTTTTCATCTTGATATGGTTCTTGTTCTTGTTCTTCTTCTTCTTCCTCTTCACAATATATGTAGAATAATTTCTTCTCACCACACTTATGTCCCTTCCTATACTTGGTGTCACAATTAAAGCATAAACCTTTTTCTTTTCTTTCCTCCAATTGTTGAGGTGTCAACCTTGTAGGTTAAGGTGTTTTATAAGAAGGAGCATTGTTCTCTCTATAGATGTTAGGATTGGTCCTTCTAGTAGCCATAGCCATATTTTTACTTTCAACATTTCCTGCCACCTTAAATGCATTCTCAAATGATTTGGGTTCCCAAAGGCGAACCTCATGTTAAATGTTATCCTTTAAAGTTCCTGTTATCACTCCAAGAAACTCCTTAGGGTTGTAGGATAAGGATGCTTGGTAACTTAAGAAAATAATTTGTAGGTATGCTTGGAAAAATGGGATCACTCAATGATTAATGTAATAGACAACTCATCATACATTCAAATGAAACAGCGCTTTTAGAAAACAATAATCAGATCAAGTATCTTAAAAGGAGAGGATGAAGAACACTAATCTTGATTGCCAAATACAACTGGGTGTAGGGCTTAATGCAAGATAGAAAGAAATCCTTCACTTCAAGTCTATGAGATCAATAAATAGATGACAGTCTTTATAAGCTAAGATAAACTGAAATAAAGTACAGAAAAGGAAGCATGAATATTTCTGATATTGAAAGCAAAAGGAGACTGTAATTTTATTATGCAATAAGGGTGTATACAGTAGCACAAAATGTATTCTCAGTTTGAACCCTTGTCTCTTAGAAAATATAGGCATTTATAGCCTTTTACAATATGTTTTTAAGATCTTGAGAACTTGGATTTGTATCTAAAAATAGATAATAAAACTAACTAAGGAAATCGATAAGAAAGACTAGTTGCTAGAACTCGAACTGTCTTCTATATCAATATTTGACATCTTTACTTCATTAGCTTCCGGACTCTGTTGCGTCATGGAAAATTAAAGGCACATGTCTTCTGTAGCTGGATTTATTCAATTAATCATAGTCAAAACTTTAGGAGACCGATTTAGCATTTGGTTTTCAAAATCTCCACGAATCTCTGATGCTGAGTATTTTCTGACTAAGTGGTTAATCCTTTGATGCTCTTGAACTTCTTTAAATACTTTGAAAATCACCCTGCTCCATCTTTAGCTTTCAAAAATTCTTTTTGTGCTTTCACCAGCTAATTCGCCTTATGATTCACTGGTTAGCTGGTGAAAGCTCTGCCTTTCACCAGCTAACTGGTTGTAAATTTACCCTTTGTGCTGGTGAAAGCTCTGTCTTGGCCAAAAGGAAACTTTCACCTCCAAAACTGTTGTTTTATCAAAAAATTAGCGTGTCTATGCTTTATCTCCTTGCATATTCATAGCAACCTGGGCTAGCACTTGTAGATCTGGGTGCGACTTATGCTTCTGCTTCAATTTTCTAATTTTCCTCTTAAGGCATTTTGATAACCACCATAAATTGTTATAATCTTTGGTGATTTTCTTATTTCTCAATTTGTCTTTGACACTTTCACGAGCCAACTTCTCAAATGCCGCATTTGTCTCTGCGAAATTATCAGACAGAGTTTTGTATCTCACCTTGATTACTCTTTCTAAAACCTCCTATTGAGCAATCACTTCCTTTAGTTGCTTAATTTTTTATGATTTCTTTGATTTTTTTCTCTTTGATGTTTCACCTTCATCAATGGGAGTAAAAGTCTCACAATCCTATGCAAATTCCATGGAGTATTTAGGGATTTTAATGGCTGGACTTTCATCTTCTTGCTCTGGCTCTATTTCTGAGTCTGTGTATGATAGATTTAGAATATTTGTCTTATTTTCTGTAGGTTGCTCTGAAGTGGTTTCAAAATCTAATTTTTTCTTTGATCTGTGAGACTTTATGCCAGAAATCCTATCTTTTGGTGGTCCTGGAAGAGTTCTCCTTTTCCTCGAGCTGCTCTGAGGAGTTAATTGCTTTTTTCCAGCTCTCTTCTTCTCATTCATGGGCTGAGTTTGGGTTTCAAAGCCTTCCCAAAAAATAAAATGTTTCCAAGTCCTTCCTCTTTTTCTTAGTTCCTCTAGAATTATCAATTTGATCAGGCTGAAATGACAAAGAGTGTTTTTCATACTTAGAGGTTCAGCCCTAATCTTTTTACATACTTTAGTTAGGATTTTTTGAAAGAAGAAAGGTAAATTTAGTAGAGTTTTCCCTGTGAAATGATCTAAGAGCTTGAAATGGTATAGCATCATCTTGTCATACCTGCCTTCTGAGGTTATATAGAGTTGAATTCCTTTGAACAGGTCCTGCCATTCATCCTCCAAATGAGAAACTAGCATGCTTTTCTTCCATGTGACATTTCTGAATTATGCCTTAAGATATGCTCTGAAATTGAGATTCTTGGTTGTTGTTGTCTTGAACCAACTCTGGCCTGATCTAGGTAAGTTGGTTGTTGTAGCAATGGCGGCTTCATCAACTATGATTTCTAAAGAACCCACACAGGCTTTGTTTCCATCATACGATTTAGCAAACGCTTCAGTTGTTGTTTGGTGGCAACCATTCTGTAACTTTTCAACATAACCCATGCAACCTGCGTCTGAGAAGCGTTTTTGAACCTCTGGATGTGCTTGTAAAAAAGACAGAATGTCTAATTCTTTCTTTAACAATGAACCACTTCGTTTCCTTGCTATCTGTAACTCGAACCCCAGACAATGTTGCAAATAAATTCACTGTAGTTTGTTGTTTGAGCCAAGGTTTGGCGCTGGTGAAAACTCTCGGCGTTGTCTTTCAAATATGAAACCATAACATATGCCCGTGGATAATGCATGTTGGGAATATGAAGTGTCAATTTGATGTCGTCAGCTGAGTATTACCGCTCCTTTACCTTCGATGATGAATTTGAATTCGTCATCTCCAACGCCATTATCTCGTGAAGCATGCATTCACGAACACGATCCGCTATGATATCCGATTTAGACGTGCATAACAAAATCCTCATCATTATTTGCTTTCACCAACGCCTTATAATGATTATGTGATGTGTGTTGAGCATGTCATCTTTTGATTTCTGAAAACATGGAGGAAAAACACGTGTTCCGCGCTTTCACCTGCTAACTGTCTACAGGAAAGTACTCCTTAACTGTTGAAAATCATCGTTTTCACCAGCTAGTCATCAACCTTGCAACACGCGTTAGCTGTTGAAAGTATTTTCATGAAATTTTATATAAAATACCTTTATGGATCAACTTATTTCTAAGATATGAATTTAAAACCTAAGTTTTGACACTAGAAGAAATTAAAACAAAATGGAGAAAACTACAAATAACCATGCTATCAACCACAAAATGAAACCATAGTGACTGATTCATTTTGGGAGCTAACAGTTCCTATGAATACATCAATCAAGTGCTCATCTGGAATATCGATTACCTTTATATTCAATCTTTGGAAGTTCTCAATGTTCTCGGTAACTTAACCCTTTTGCTTGAGATTTATCAATTGGCTAAAGAAGGTATTGCTCCTTGTATCCTCATAGTGTGCTATCATTTCTTCCATGAAAATTGTCAAAGTGACGAGTGATTTGCGAGAACAAAGACATGGATACCATACAAATTGATTAGGTTCTAAATATAAAGAAGCAATTCGTACTTTTTGTGTATGTGGCACATTATGTAGATCAAAGAATTGTTCCATCTGAAGTATCCATGTGATTGGGTCCTTGCCATCAAACTTCCTCATATCAATCTTAGGAACGTGGTTGGTCTTCAACCCAAAGTTGGAGTTTCTCCATTCTTGATTCACCTTTCTTGTATCCTCATCATGAATTTCATGGGATGCATTTTCACTTTCAGGTGTCTTCTCTGTTATGAAATTTTTCAATACTTCCATGATCTCCTCTTTTAAACCATCCATATTTGCCTCCAACTTAGCTTCCATCTCTTGTATTTCATCTTTTGTTACTATCTTCTTCTGTAAATCATTTATGTCCCTATGCATTTCTTCACCTTCATCAAGAGTCCAAGTAGGATATTGTGGAGGCTTATTTTGTGTAGAAGTTCCCTTTTTGGGTGGCATGTTGGCCAAGTATCACTTTTGAACCTTGATTTTGAGGTGGTTCTGCTAGACAATCTTTATTTTGTTGTATCTCCCAATTTTCGGCCTTTCTGGGTATAAAAATTTCTTTTATGTAGTTCTCTGATATTTCTTCTCTGCAATTCCACAGGTCTGATCAAAATTAGATGTGCCAAGTGCAATTTACAATAACTTCCCCACAACTTGTCACTTTTTGGCCTTTCCAGGAGATCTCACTTGTATGGCATGCCCCACAGAAAATAATTGATATAAAATTCTAAAACTCATACCAAAAATACTGCAGACTGTCCACGATCCAATGAAATAGGTACCACTCAATTTGGATACTCTAGGAAGAATTTATGATTGTTTTACCTAGAACACCTTCTTGAAACTAGTCAATAGGACTAGTCAGATACTCTATCTTACACAGGGTGTATCTACAAATTTAAGATGAACCAGGAGATAAAAATTTTACCACAGATACCTTACTAATTTCTGTGAATATCCTTCAGATTTCGGGGTTTGAAACGTTACATAAAAGTTTTTATAGCGAAAATTCCGTAATGACTCAGTTCAGGATGATTCCAAAACCCTATCTTGTACAAGTTGTATCTCTGAAAGTATAAGGCCTTGAGAGATAAAATTTGAACCCATCGTACCTTGATCCATCTAATAAATATCCTCCAAGACGTACCTTCTGAAACATTGTAGAAAAACAGTTATAACAAAAATTCCAAGGTGTCTCAGATGTAGCAGCGAAACCCCAAGACCTTGAGCTCTGATACCATATGTTAGGAACCAAATATCAATATAGCATAGAAAAACCTCAGAAAAAGTACTCAATGCCTTGAAAAAGAGATAATTTCAGATAATAAGCCTCTTTGAGGGGGAAACCCCCTTTTACCCCACTTAAATGTTCAAGTACAAGATGATTCCAAATGAAAATGTCTCCTTGGTATATATAGGAGACTAGGAGGTATAATTACGACTAATGGAATAAATCCAACATAAATAAAATAACATTACTAATCTAATATGCCCCAATTAAGGGGTAATGAGCCAATATTAGGGCTTAACAATTGTAGATTGCCAAGATATGATAAAAAGACAAATATTCCCCATAATAAAAAAGAATGGAAGAAAAAGAAAACAGAGTGCAATGTAGCATTATATGCGAGAAATCAAGAGTGTCATTTTTATATAGATAGTGGATGTTCCAAACACATGACTGGATATCAAAGTAAAATTCTCAAGTTAAATAAGAAAGGAAAAGGAAAAGTAACTTTTGGAGATAATATGGCAGCCAAGATACTGGGAAAAGGCACTGTTAGTTTAGGAAATAATCAAGCCAAAGCAGATGTAATTTTGGCAGAAAATCTCAAACCAAATATTCTAAGTGTAAGTCAGACTTGTGATCAAGGTCACATACTTACTTTTGATTCTCAGAAATGTGAAATCAGAAAAAAGGACACTGGAAAGCTAGTGGTAGTTTCACCGAGAACATCTAGTAATGTGTACATCCTCAATATAGAAGAAGAAAAATGTTTCTTAAGGCATGTAGATGAAATTTATCTATGGCATAGAAGGTTGGTACATTTAATCTTTGAAAACTTGATCAAATCCAACGAAAAAAAAAGCAGTTAGGGACCTGCCAAAAGTGATTAAGCCTTCAGATCCTATTTGTAAACATTGTCAAATAGGAAAGCAAACAAGAGTTAGGTTCAAAACAAAAGAGAATTCCACAGCTAAAACATTAGAACTTTTTCACACTGATTTGTGTGGACCTACTAGAACCAAATTCACTAATGGTGAACATTATTTTATATTGATTGTTGATGCTACAAAAGACCGACCTAGGTTTTCTTTTTAAAATAAAAATCAGAAGCATTTGAGAAATTTAAAATATATAAAGCTCTTGTAAAAAATGACACAGATCTAAAAATTGAGTGTCTAAGATCAGACAATGGAGGATAATTCACCTCTAAAGAGTTCACTCAATTCTGTGAAAATCATAGTATCAAAAGATAGTTTTTAGCTCCCAGGACTCCTCAACATAATGGAGTGGTAGAAAGGAAAAACATAATAGTTCAAGAAGTTGCAAGAACTATGCTAAATGAAGACAAACTTCCAGACAAATTTTGGAGAGATGCAATCCACACAACAGTTCACATACTTAATAGAGCTCAGTTGAGATCCAATCATGACAAAACCCCTTATGAAATATGGTTTGGGAGGCTAGCCTCTGTAAAATACTTTAGAATTTTTGGAAGTAAATTTTACATAAATAATGATGAAGATAACCTAGGAAAGTTTGGCCCAAGATCTGATGAAGGAATATTCTTAGGATACTCATCGAATAAAAAGGCATACAGATGTTATAATCTTAGACTACTAAAAATAGTGGAAAGTGCAAATGTAAAAATAAATGATCTAATAAAGGGCATATCCCAAGGCTTTGATAAAAAATCTCAACAAAAGGATGATGATGTAAAATCTAAACAAGAGGATGATGATGTAGAATCTCAGCAAGAAGATGATGATGAAACACAAGAAAATGAACCTCACACTGATGAAGAAGACAATGAAGAAAATCCCTTGCCAAGAGCTCCATCAAAAAGAGTTCAAAAGAATCATCTTGAAAGCCAGATCATTGGAGATAAAAGTGCAGGAGTGGAAACAAGAAGGAAACTAGATTTTGACTCAGAACAAGCAATGTTATCCCGAATTGAACCTAAATCAGTTAAATAAGTTGTCAAAAGTAAATATTGGATAAAATCAATGAATGAAGAACTAGATCAAATAGAGAAGAATCAGACTTGGGAACTAGTTCCAAGACCCAAGAACAAGAATGTGATAGGAACTAAGTGGATCTTCAAGAACAAATTAAATGAAAATGGGGAAATTATGAAGAACAAAGCCAGATTAGTCTGCAAAGGATATTCCCAAGTAGAAGGTATTGATTTTGAAGAAACTTTCTCTCCAGTAGCAATACTTGAGGCAATTAGAATGTTCCTAGCATTTGCATGCTTCAGAAATTTCAAAATTCATTAGATGGATGTCAAATCAACATTCCCTAATGGAACACTAGAAGAATAAGTCTATGTTGAGCAACCATAAGGCTTCATGTTATCATAAAACTAGGACTATGTGTGCAAACTGAAAAAGGCTCTGTATGGTCTTAAACAAGCCCCCAGAGCATGGTTTTATAGGCTTGATCAGTATCTACAAAAAAAAGGATACAAGAGAGGGCCTACTGACAACAACTTATATATCAAAATTGAAGATCAAAACATTATTGTTGTGGTAGTATATGTATATGACATCATATTTGGGAGTAATCTCACTACACTAAGCAGAAAATTTGCAACCAAAATGCAAGAAGAGTTTGAAATGTCTATGTTGGGAGAACTATCATTCTTCTTAGGTTTACAAGTAAATCAAATAAAAAATGGAATATTTGTTTCCAAAACCAAATATATCAAGGAAATGTTGAAGAAATTCCAAATGGAAGACGGTAAACCTATGGGTACTCCAATGGTCATTGAATGTAAACTAAGTCTCAAAGATGGCTCACCAAAAGTAGACCAAACGATGTATAGATCTATGGTTGGAAGTTTTCTCTATTCAACAACAACAAGACCTGACATCATACAGGTTGTAGAACTTGTGGGGAGATTTCAATCTGCACCTAAATAAACCCACTTAAAAGAAGTAAAAAGAATATTCAAATATCTTAAAGGCACCCTAGAACTAGGATTATGGTATCCAAAAGATTAAAGAATTCAATCTAACCTCATATACTGATGCAGATTGGGAAGGTAACATATATGATAGTAAAAGCACCAGTGGAGGAGCATTTTTCTTAGGAAAAATTCTGGTAGCATGGTCAAGAAAGAAACAAACATCCACATCACTCTCTACAACAGAGGTAGAATACATTGTTCTTGCATCCTATTGCACACAATTTCTTTGGATGAAGCAAAATCTAGAAGACCTACAAATAAAATATAATGATCCTATTACTATTAACTATGACAACACTAGTGCCATAAGTATCTCTAAAAATCCATTCATGCATTCGAAAACCAAACATATCCCAATTAAATACCATTTCCGAAGAGATCAGGTCACCCAAAAAATAGTTAAAATAATATATCTAGACACCAAAGAAAAAATTGCAGACATTTTTGCAAAACCTCTTCCCAGGAGTACTTTTGAAAATATCTGACATAAATTAGGAGTAATTCAAAAACCTCATTAAAAATCGAATGGTCAGGGGGAGCATTACCATAGGGGAGCAACACTTTTCCATTGATGTCAAAGGGGGACAATAACTTCATAGAGAAAAGCATCATCACAAGGGGAGTTTGTGTATGAATTTAGAGTGTTTCCCTCAATGACAAAGGGGGAGATTGTTGGACATATTGTCAATGATGTATTTTCATTTATTTCAATAGCCAATGATGCACATGAAGCTCAGAAGGGAAATTGCATTGCATAAGCGTGATCGGGATCGAAATCCCCACGGGACAAACCAATATTGTTGGATACACAAGCGTCACATCAAGGGTAGGGATTGATTATGGAGCATGAAGGGAGAATTAAACAACATGTTATTTTGAATCCCGCAATTAGTCTAGACCATCAAATCTCACTGATTCAAAGATCGACATCTATGGTTGATCCACCAACAATCACACAACTTCAAATTGCAGAGTTTGGGTAATAGGCTAAACCACGTGCAATTTACGGTTCCGCAATCCACACCGACCATTGATGGTCACCCGCCAATAGATCTATGGTTGGTATCAGTTCCACTACCAACAAGCAGTTTCCATTGCAGAACTCAACGATAGTTTTAAATGTTGTGCTAGTTGGGACCCTTCAATAATCCATGAACATTGATCTTCTCCTAGAGCATTCTCGACCATCGGATCAAGGGAAGTAGAAGGATAGGATAATAAAAGATGAAGATAGGAGCCTCGAATCCCTGAAGTGAATGAGTACCATCGGATATGGAAAATACATGATGGTTGTTGGATCAGAATAGTGGTCAACTTCAGTGAAAAAAGATTCAGAACATATGAGTTCACCTGAAGGCCGAAGTTCAGAAGTCATTCTCATCCATCGATCTGAGATACATTTCAGGAGTTAGGAAAACCGTTAGATCCACGAGAAGAACATGTGACACATGAGGAGATCCACATCAACAAGTGACGTCAGCAAGTTACATCACTCCAGGAGTTTGTACTTCGGGAGTTTCACCACCAGCAAATTCTTGAAGTCGTGGAGTTATGAAATGAACGAGAACCGTTCATCGTGCAAATAAAATCCAACCGTCTGATCTACTTCGGCGAAATGAACTCCGAAATATTGAAGGAATTTAAAGGAGAAATCACCCGAAGAGCCGAAGGCCAAAGTCAACGTTGATCGTTGATCTAAGATAAATTCTGGAGCATTCTCGACCATTGATCAAGCACTATGGAAATATAGAGTAAGTGTAAATCACGAAGTAACGCTAAGCATTGATCTACTTCGAGAGCATTCTCAACCGATGATCAAGCGTAGTGGAAGGATAGCGTAAGTGGAGGTGTCAACTGATAGCAAGCGATCACCACCGCTTTATGACTTATTCGGTAGGTAATCACTCCGAAGGAATTTCTACTCCAAAGTCCAGGAGCCACAAATAGCCGAAGCTCCGAAGTAAATGAGAACTATCCATCCCATCGTGACATTAAAACATGATCATTGATTTTGATAAGTGATCAAGCACTCACTTGGCCTAGCTTCTGGTCACCACCTGCGATCGTATGGAATAAAGAAATAAGTGTAAAATAAGAGGAATTGCTTAAATTAATAAGCTTGTGGTTTTGCACATATGGTCACATGTAAATGGTTTGAAGGAAGCGCCTCTACATAGTTTTATTTCTTCAATATTTGTAGAGACATAAAATTAAGTTAAATGAAATCGATCCATATCTGTGATCGATTAGTGAGAAACATTTTCATTAAATTGAAAAGGCTTCTCGATAATATTTGAATAAATAAAAAACAAACGATATTATTGTTAATGAAGAGGTGCGATGGTCCAAACAAAGGGACACAATGTTTTATAGCTCACGCCAGTTGGAAGAGTATATAAACGAGAAAGAGTGGTGAGAAGAAAGTGTCTCTGCAATCCAGATAAGAAGATCAAAATAGAAGCAGAGTCCAAGAAAAAGAACTGTTGGTTCTTATGTCGTGAGGGTGGAAGGGAGGAGCATGGAAGGATTCATATCCTTACTAAGAAAATTGTAAAAGATAAGGGAGTTTGAGCTTCCTAGGGTTGGTTCCCTAAATACAAGGGAGTTGGTTCTTCCTAGGTTTTGTGCCCTAAATACAAGGGAGTTGGTGCTTCCTAGGGTTGTTTCCCTAAAGACGAGGGAATTGGTGCTTCCTAGGGTTGGTGCCCTGAAGAAGGGGATTTGTGTCTCCTAGAGTTGGTTCTCTAAAAAGGATTGGTGTCTTTCATTATTCTTTACAAAAACTTGTAATTCATGTTAAGTTTATTTATATAATTGATTTTGCACACAATTCATTGTTGATTCATTGTGGTAATCAATAAAATATAAAAAGTAACTGCTAATTGTTAAAAAGGGGTAATACGGATTCACCCCCCTCCCCCCTCTCAATATTCCAACACTATATCATGTAATGAAAAATAAGAAGGATAACATAGATCCCAACAATGAATGAGAAATATTAGTTGTCTCCATTTTCAATAGGTTAAAAATCAGATACATAATGATACAATTGGAAAATGGAAAAATATGAAGCACAAGCCAAAGAGTGTTGGTTGATAGAAGCAATACCATTTAGGTGATCCAAATCATGCTACTCAATACAAGTAGTACCTATCATGGTTGAAAGAAATATCAAGCACACAAAAACACTAATCCCAACGCACTCATAGACAAGGCAACCCATGCGGTTCAACAAAAGAAACTCTCCATTGATGCATGTTGAAGAGGTTTCCAAGTCAGTCGGAAAACAGGGAAGAGTACAAATTCTAGTCAAATCCTTCATAGTCCAAGCATCTCGATGGTGGGATACACATGCAACTCAACTGCAAACATGGAATACTGTCACCCTTTAATTTGTCTAAATATTTGGTTGGAAAAAACTATAATCAAATATTGACATCCCAACTTTTAAACCTGGGTTCGACCAACTCATTTACATCCATCAATTTGAGAAGGAACGGAGGAAATCATGCTACTGGGATGAGAGAGTGTGGCCACATATGTTCCCATATACATTGGATAATATACCACACAAATGGTATAAAATCAAAGAAGCATGTGTGCATATATTTGATTGAAATGAAATCAAAAACAATTTTCTCAAAGACTTTGAATTCAGACCTGGAAAAGCACCGTTGCACGAAGCAGCAAGAGAGATCAAAAAATTCTTGGAAAAACCAAGTCTTAAGGATATTAAAAAAAAAGGAAAATCTAAAGCTAATGTCGGATCGACTTTGACTTGTAACTTAGTATCAACACACTTTCTAGATAATGTCATAGCTCGTCGAATAGATATGGAAAACATAAGTTTTCTGGGGAAGAGTTTTTGATGGAAGAAAAAGCACCCAGGAGTACAAAACTATGTAAAAACAGTCTACTCTGTGACCAAGGAAGAGAAAGAATATATAGAAAATCCCTACTTCTCATAAAGCTATAGTAAATTCGTGTAAATAGAACACCAATTGGATGAATAAAAAAAGAGTAAATGGATGGATGCAGAAATTAAGACCAAAGAATTCGACATATGAATAGATGGTCAACCAAAAATGGCCATAATAGGTGACTATTTTTCCGACAAACAAACCATGGAAAGGAAAGATGGTCCTTTATCCTTGGTAATGAAAGTATTTAGGAAGGCAGGCCCCTTCTTTGAATCTAAATGGGTAATGAAAAAATTAGTGAAGAAATGGCCATCAATATCCCATCAGCCCGAAAGGGATCTCATGGAATATATGAAAGGGTGGATCTTTTGCTAATAACAAGGAATAGGAATAAAAAAAAACCTTATTCATTCACCCCAACCCCCCTGGATCCAATATGAGAATATTTAGGTGATCTTGCTACTTACTGAAAGCAGGACCCATCTCCCATGCTGAAATACTGGAAAATAGATAAAGAACCTACTCTCGATCGCTCTTCCCATGTAGTGGCCTAGCCTAATATATAAAGTAGTGTCCAATGCATACATAGTGTCCAAGGCTTCAAAAGTAATGTATAATATCTCATGCATAGCAATAATAAATAGACCTACATAGTATAGACAATTTTCATGCAAGTGAATGTGTAAGATACAATAATAGGCATCTAAGCTTTGTGTGCAATAAGTTGTGTGACCTCAACATATTGTAGGCATTGCCAACATTTACACAACACACATACATGAAACCAAAGCAAAACACTCCACCTATCGCATAAAAACCAATCACACCAAAGAGTCGTGTGCAACCGAATCGAAGAAGCCACTCAATCAAACCATTGTGTGTCGTGTCATCACCACAACCTTCTTATATTTAAGTGACTAGCATACCACCACTACAACCTACCATGCCTAGAATTGTTTAATTATGATTTTATTGCTTCAATTTAGAATTATACCATGTAAACTACCGTATAAAAAGGCCTTCAAACCATTATATGAATATATTGAGTATTAAATAATGAATAATGAACAACATTTTATATAACTTGAGATGCATGCTTGTTATTTCTAAATTGTCACGTATTCTCTATAATAGCACTTTGTTATTTAAAATGTGATTTTTGTTTGTATGCACCAATCTCTAGTAAGTTTTCTCTAGTATTGATGCCTTTGGCAATGTACATAATTAAGGCAATGTAAAATAATTGTGCACTCATCCAAACCAAACCTTTTAAAGATAGATTTTCCAATAACCAAATCACCTTTGGGAGTCCTAGTTATCCCATTATCTTATCCCCCTTTAGCCTCTATCCAAATCAACATGTGTCATTTGTGTTCTTCACACACTGTAAATTGTTGGGTTGTCATTCAAAAGATCATTTATAAAATTGTTTCCCTTTATTATACAACATAAGAGACACAATAGAAATGCATTATTACAAAGGCATCAAATTTTCTTTGCAAGCATCATTGTAAGATTACACTACAACACTTATTTTAATGACGATATGTGAGCATTGCTTTATTGTAAAGTGGATCTAAGTCCCCATAAATTATTGGAATCACATTGATCACAAATGTTCTAGAATATAAATAATATAAGCCATGGTTAGATAAGGGATACAACAATAGATGTGAATAATGTTAACAAAGACGTAACAATAACACCATTAACAATGTTGATTTTTATATCCAAAACCAACATTTTTGTCACTTTTAGAAGACTTATTGAAAGAATATCAGGATGTCTTTCACTCAACTACAAAGATCTCAAAGGATTGGTACAAGAGATGGTGGAGATGAAAATAGACCTCATCCCTGGGGCCAAACCTATTAAAAAATGACCATATAAATTGGCACATAAATACAAGTCCATTGTTCAAAAGGAAATTGAAGCAATGTTAGTTGTTGGCGTTATATATATGATCGAAAAATCAGAATGGGAAAGTCCAATGGTCGTGCAACCCAAGAAGCATGACCCAAATAAGTTGAGAATCAATGTTTATTTCTAAGGACTAAATAAACTCATAGTAACTGATCCATTCCCCATTCCATTTGTTGATGAGATTATCAATGAAGTAGCGAGACATGAATGTTATGTACTCATTGATGACTTCTTTGGATACAATGAAGTACCCATAGCAACAGAAGATCTAAAAAACAGTACATTTGTTTCAAAGTTTGGATAATTTTCATACAAAGTAATGTCATTCGACCTCAAAAATGCCCCAACAGCATTTTCTGGGATAATAGTTAAGGCATTTCATGAGTATATTTATAAAAAAATGGTTGTATATTTTGACAACCAGACCATCTATGGCCTACTGAAATACCACATCCAATGGTTAAGAATGATGTTGGAGAGATGCAAGTAGATTCACTTGTCATTAAACATAAACAAATGCATCTTTGCCACACCTACATGCATATGGTTGGGCCACATTGTATGCAAGGATGGAATCAAAGTCGACATGGCTAAGATCTTTTGGTGTTTTATGATTCTCATCTCTTGATATTTATTTCCTTATGATTAATAAAAAGATTCATTTTCATACAATAGTTATCATAGAATAACTATACACTGAAAATATCAACTATAACAATGTTGCAGAAATAACAAGATCTAGAAATATTAACCATGCACAATAGACACAAGAACACTGTTGGAAAATATTGAACAAGCAACGAATGCGTGTTGATAGTTGTTGTCATTGATGGCAAGTTTGCAGACAGCGAATGGTTGTTGTCATTGATGGGTTAGTATCAGACAGATTGCAACAAGATCACGGTTCAATCGTAACCATTGAATCCAAAATGAATCTGCATCGTAGTTTACAGTCCTTGTCGGAGAGAGGATCTGAGCCATCAGATCGGAAGCGGGTTGTCGACAGCCATCGGATCTGTGGAAGTTGCACGGAGGATAAGTCCCCATGAACAAGAGGAGAGAAGTCCCAACAGGCATTGGGATATCGGCCATTGGGAAATCAGAGTTCTCGAGGTCGTGTACATTGGGACAGCAAAAGTCTCGAAATCCCAACATAATCGGGACCGTCCATTTGGAAGGACGCGTGGCAGCGATTGGGTGCCACCGGGAGAAGCTTAACAAGAGGCTTCATCGGAAAATTGGGGATCGGGACTTTGAAATGTCCAATTCACTTGACAAAAAAAACCCTGAAATCGCGATATGCGATTTCGCGATGTGATCGTAGCCGTTAAAGCAAGAATGAGATCTGGACCGTTGATTTCCTTCATCGGAGAATCGGGGATCGGAGGATCGGGAATTCCGTAGGCATGTGCATGGTGAAATCGAAAATGCCGAAACCCCGATGAGAGGTTTGACTGAGGTCATGTGTTGACATTCATATGGGCCAAGGCCTATAGCCAGTAGGGCTAGCGCGTGGAAAGGGGCGCATCGGCATCGAGGATCGAAACTTTGAAGTGACAAAGTCACTTGACATCAGGAGTGTCGATTTCGTGATATGAGAAATCACGATGTAATCTGAGCCGTCAGATCAGGCTTTGATCTAGACCGTTGATCCTAGACTGTGTCGGAGTTTCGAGGATCGCAACATGGAGTGGCATGTGAACAAATGCAACGAGACTTCCGAAATCGCGATATGCGATATCACGACACAATCGTAGTCGTTGAGTCAAGATCGCACCTGAACCATTAATCAAACTCCACATCGGAGTTTCGCGAATCACGATATCAAGGAGACAAGAACACAATGCAACAGAAATGTTGAAACTTGATTTAAAAGGCAAGAACAATAAAGATTATCCAACGGTGCGGATAAACCTTGATTATG
>JASDQU010226603.1:4341-15075 GCA_032191745.1 Picea mariana | reverse complement strand
CGAACGAACCAGAACTTGGAGGACATGTTGCGCATGTACGTGACGGATCAACAAAGGCGTTGGGAAGAATTCTTGCCACTAGTGAAGTTCGCTTACAACAACAGTTACCAGAGCACCATTAAGATGGTGCCTTTCGAGTTTCTTTACGGGTGATCGTGTCAGACGCATTTGAGTTGGGATCGGCTTGAGGATAGGGTCCTGGTGGGACCAGAGGTGATCCAAGAAATGGAAGAGAAAATGCAAACAATAAGACAAAGGAATCAAGAAGCACAGGATCGACAGAAGAGTTATTCCGATGCACACTGTGTTGACCGTAGTTACGAGGTCGATGATTGAGTCTTTTTGTGGGTTAAACTGCATAAGAGTTTAATTAAGTTTGGAAAGGGAGATAAACTCTCTCCTAGGTTCATGGGACCTTTCGAGATTGTGGAGAGAAAGGGGCCCGTGGCTTGTCGACTAGCCTTGCCTGATTCTTTGAGGCATATGCATGATGTATTTCATGTATTTGTTTTGAGACATTATATCAGTGATCCTACACATGTTATTGACATGCGTTCCTTGCAGGTATCGGACGAGGGGTTGCTCACAACTGAGACGATCCGCATCTTGGATCATCGCATTCGACAACTACGTTGTCGAATGATAGAGAAGGTCAAGTTCCAGTGGGACAACTATAGTCCTCACTTGACGACCTGGGAGGATGCATACGATATGCACCAGCAGTTTCCATTTTTGTTTGATAGATAAACATATGATATTGTGATACACTTTATTTCGACATTTATACTGTAAAACTTTGGGATGAAGTTTAGACCAAGAGGGGGTGTATATAACATCCCTCTTTTGGGAACTGAGAAAACTTATTCTTTGAGGACACTTTCTCGCAAGTGATCCGGATTTTATGTTATTAAAACATTTCTTTTGATTATGAGGCGTTATGGGTTGATGACTTTTCATTTTACTGCATTGACATAGACAGGTGCTATTGACTCGGTTTTACTGAGTGTGAAGGATCATGGACCTTGAGGATGCAGAGGAATTGATGGAACCCCTTGGACTCCAGATTGAGTCAGGGAGTTATTGTTGTGATATTAATGCATTTGATTAGATGATATGATAAGGATATGTTATGACATGATTTTTTGATGATGTAGGCTGATGATATCTTTCCAACCAGACTCACATGTGGAGTAAAGGGGTCATGCATGACCACCAGAGATGTTGAGGGAGAGGTGTGGACAACAGCCATGCCACAACCTACTAGCACTCCCGTCGTGGCTCGAACTGTAGCTTAACGTTTACCTAGTTCGAGAGGACCCACGATGTCGTGAGGGAAGACTGCGACAATCGCTCACGATGATTCTAAGGGGCAGGCAATAAGGCGGGGGCATTATTCCTTAGAGGCCCTTAGTCTCCCACAAGTTCACCTGGCAGAGTATTGACTCCAGGGTTTTTTAATGTCTACCAAGTCTGTCAAGAGGTGAGTGGCACCCTTGGAGCACGTGGTGCATCCTGAAGGGCACATCGTGTAAGAAAAATTGAGAGAGGTGAGTGGCACCCTTGGAGCACGTAGTGCGTCCTGAAGGGCACGCCACACAAGGGAAACAGATTAAGGTGAGTGGCACCCTTGGAGCACCTAGTGCATCCTGAAGGTCAAGTCACATTTTTTATAATAGATGAATGAACCTGGATGGCCTTAGGACAAATAACGTGTTAAGAATTTAAAAAGTAAATAAAAAATAATCCCTAATTAAATTTCACCCTGTACGAAAATTTAAGGTCTAAGTCTAAATTATGCTAGTGGTAAAATTTTATCTATCTATAAAAAAAAATAATAACAATAAAAATAAAAAAAACATAAATAATAATTATACTCTTCATTAAATCTGTAACACGAAGGGAGTAAGAAATTTAATTGATTCAAAAAAAAAATCTGTTTGATTAAAATTAAAAAAAGGAATTAATCCTTTTATTATTTTATCATGATTTAAAAAAAATTATTAATTAAAAAAAAAGAGAAAAGGGAAAAAGGGTTAATTCCCACACCTGCATTTTTGAGTTCTAATTAAAAAAGGGAAAAAGAGGGAAAATCTAAAATATTAGGAAACTAGGAAAAGAGGGAAACACAAAAGAAAAAGGAAACAAAAGGGGAAAAGCGGAAAGTCAAACTTAGTAAAGTATCTACCATTTAAGAGATTTGTAATTTAAACTGAACTAACAAATTAATAGTGGGGAAAATCAGCGTTAATAGACCTATGGATCTCAATGCCCTACTTTTCTGTGTGTGGATGATGAGTGAAGGACATTCATGTTAGTCGTCTACCTTCGTTATTGTCCTTGGTTGATTATTTGACTTGCACCATCTTGCAAAGACCTCTGCGTATGAATTATCTTGCATCCTTGTTGTTTTTTTTCTCTGCACCTTGACTGATAGAATCCCTATGATCATTTCAATGAATCTTCCCATTGGATCCTTGCATTTCTCTTACTGCTATCTGCGTTTTTATATTTCGTATTTTTCCAATGGAAAAACAAATTTATTTCATGTCTGCATTTTTTTATTGGTATACTGGAATGGAAAAACATTTTTATTTGTTATCATGTCTACGTTGTATTGGTATTCTGGCAATGGAAAAATGATTTGATTCCTTGTCTGCATTTTTATATTTGGTATTCTGGCAATGGAAAAATGAATTGATTTCATGTCTCATTTTTGTATTGGTCTCCTGGAATGGAAAAACGTTTTTATTTGTTATTCATATCTGTGTTGTATTAGTATTTTGGCAATGGAAAAAGGATTTTATTCCCTTTCTGCATTTTCATATCTAGTATCTTGGAAATAGAATTTTTTTTTTATGTTATTCATATCTGCATTATATTTGTATCCTGGAAATGAAAACAAAAAATCATTTCCCCTTTCTACATTTTTATAATTGGCATCCTGGTAAGGGAAGGACGTTTGGCCATTCCTGTATGTGTTGCATTTGGCATCCAGGCAATGAAAAAGGGAAGTCATGATTTTCCATTTAAAAAGTGTTTGAATTTGTTGTAAACGCCCACAAATTTGATAATAAAACGAATGGATGGATTTGCTGAAAACGCCCACGAATTTGCTGTTAAATCTATTGACTGAGTTGTTGTTAAATGCCCACGATTTGCCATAAAAGGTATACCACATTTTTCTGGTGTATTGGTACAGCTAAATGATTATTATTTAATGACAGAAAAAAAAATGTGGTTTCTTTTTGGTGCATTCTGGCACAGTGATTTTCTTTTTAAATGATGATTGTGTTGTTGCCTTAATTGACCACGATTTTGCCCTTGAAATTGTCACTGAATTTGCTGTAAACGATCATGATTTTTCCATGTAACTGTGACTGCATTTTTCCTTTAAATGATGGATTGCAGTTTTTGTTGATTGGACACATTTTCCCTTAAAATATCGATTGATCTTTTCCCTTGAATGGACATGAAATTGCCGCAAATGTCGACTGTGTTTTGGTTGTTGAATGACCACGAGTTGATCCTTCTGCAATTTGTATTGTTTTTTTTATTATTATTCTCCTTCAAATTAGTGTTTACCCAGTGTTTTCATTGCCAAACATTAATTTCTACAGTGAGGTTACTGGTCATGTTAATTGCCAGCCTAATTTCTAGAGCAATGTCAAAGGACAACAGTTTCCTTCTTAATATTAATTTCCACAGCGATGTTAACAGTCATTAGTTCCCTTCTTAATGTTATAGACAACTAGTTATTTTTGGTATGGTTATCTTAGATAGACGACATGTGTAATTCAATTGATTACAAGTGTGATATTGTAGCATTTTACATTAATGTGGCTAATGTAGTTATATATTGTCATTTGATAGTTAGATGGTAATTTCAGGGATTACTTAGAATTACCCTTTTAGATGGTGATTATTGGTTAAATGAGTTTAGGAGTATTGACCAAAGTATAGATTAATCTTGCTAAATTAAATTGTAGTTAATGATTAAATCATAATGCAACATTGCTGAACTGATTCGTAATTGAGGTTATTTCGATTGAAATTAATGCTTGATTGTATTGTAGAATTGTCGATTGATTCGAAGGTGATGTAATTTAGACTGAAAGTAACAAATATCACGAAAAATAGAATGGCCAATTGGATTGTATTAATTGTTAATTAGTTGATAAGTTAAAGACTAAATTATAATTTAGACTTGCTAAATTTCGATGGATACTCAATGTCAAAGACAATTTTTAACTGTTGACTAGTTTAGACTTGATGAATGGGTCTGGTGGTTGACGAAGCCATGAATTCCCTGGTATTCATCCTCTTGTGTCTTGTCGACCTTTTTTGTGGGGTGTGGGTATAGTCTCCGTATCACTATTCGGCTCCTAGCGCGTTGGCGTTTTCTAGAGTCCTTGGTCCAGATAGGATGTGTTGCACCAAGGTTATTGACACATCTATCACCTAGGGATGACATGAATCCTTATGAGGGGATCATGGTGCGCTCTATTTGGAGACCCATGAATGATAACATGGCCAGAGTCGGTGCCTTTCGTGTGAGTGTTGTCGAGCATTGTAAGTTTTTTTTTTGCACAAGAGTTGAACGCCTTCAAGCGTTTGTTTCACGTGCCTTGAGTTTCTAGTCTTGTTCATCAAGGTGGTTGTGTCGGGAAGGGGATGTTCTCCTTTGTCTTGTAGGCCTGGTCCTGTTGTGTCGGGCGGGTAGTCGTTTCTCCTTGTTCTTCTACGCATGTTTCTCCCAGTTTCTTTTGTGCCTGTGTGTGGAATCTTAACTTCCTATTGCCTGGACCACGTGCTTGCATTCATTGTCAGTGATGTGGTTAACTATTGTCGTCATCGCCTTCTTGCATAAAAACAAAAAAAAACAAAAAAAATTGCAGTTCTGCTTCACTTGTAGTCGTAACGAAGGAGCCGTTACATATGGTATCAGAGCGGGTTCAACCATGCGACTGTGGATCACCAGACTTTCCACTGTAGTAAACCCATGAATATTAACCCTTTCATTATTTAAAAACCTTAACATATCCTTGTGGTGATCTCATTTAGAGGACGCCTCAAAGGTTCGCAACGTGGTGTCGTGGAAGGAGGTGTGACGCATACAGAAGTTCCCACACCCTCAAAGTCGAACCCCCAAGGGGAGGAACAAGTCCTTGGGTTGGATTTGCTTGTTGTAAGGGATGATGATGGTCTGAAAAGGCCCTTCCAGGTATTGACAAAGGGCCTWGATTCATCATCGGTACTGATATGAGGTCGGGGCACCTGTACCCCTGAGGGTCCACATCGCACCCTAAATAGTATCGTTAGCATCCACCGAGAACTTGAGAGAGTTGAGTTCTTGAGCCCATGAGTGTCGCAGATGGCTGTGCCATTGAGGCATGGTTGTAGAGAAAGGTGTTGTGATTCACGCTTCGCGATTATGACCTCGAGCATGAAGGTCTGCATGGTGGTATTTTGACTGAAGGGGAGTGCTCTTTTATGGCAGACGATGCTCCTACCACTTTTGAACATGGTCATCGATGACATGTCATGGGAACTATTCGAGGGATGGTTACAAAAGAGGTATATTTCTAAGGAATTCCTTGAGCATCAGCTCAACAAGTTTGATGCCTTACGACAAGGTAGCCGCATGCTGCCCGAGTACGAGGCCCATTTTGGAGCTGCTTTGGTATGCTCCGCACCAAGTTACCTAGAAAATTAAGGTCAAGAAGTTTGAGTTTGGCCTTATTGTTAGAATTTGGCTTCTACTTCAGGTACCAGGATTAGTGGACCGAAGAAAGTGTGTTGGATTATGGAGTGCCACATTACCAACATTCCTGCCTAAGGGAAAGGGCCGGCACATCTGGATCAGCCGAACCCACTACCATGGGAGTTTCGGAAAGGCCTATTGGATTCATGCAGCGGTGAATAACTGCTAGGCAGAGAAATAGTCAACTATGCTTGAGACGTCAGGTACCGTCGCTAACCAGACCCTTAGTATTTTGATAGATCCTGGGGCTACCGAGAGTTTCATTTCTGGTGCAATGTTAAAAATGATTAAGGTAAAGTCAGTTGAACAAGATGATTTTAGCTTCATAGAGAGGGATTCGGTAGCCAAACAAAAGGTTGGAGGAAGGGTTATGGGTTGTACACTTAACTTGGGAGAGTTTGTCACCAGGGCCAACCTGCAAGTCATGATATTAGGATCTTATGATGTCATTATCGGTATGGACTGGTTGGAATCGCATGAGGCGATACTCAACTGTAAGACGAAATGGTTGAGCTTGGTCGATGATGAGGGAAAAATATGTGTGATTGTAGGACGGAACCAGGGAGTTTCCATGAGGTTCATCTCTTCCTTACAACTACGGAAGAGAATGCACAAGGGATGTAAGATTTATGCGATCCTTACATGAAACGAGAAGGGAGTAGAAGAAGGTCTAGAACACCTTCCTATGGTGAGAGAGTTTGTGGATTTCTTCCTAGAGAAGTTACCTAGGATGTCGTCGAAGAGGGAATTGGAGTTTACTATAGACCTAAAACTGGGGACTGAACTGATAGCAAGAATTCTTTATCGGATGTCGACCCCGGAGTTACAGGAGTTGAGAATGAAACTGAAAGAATTGTTGGACCTAGGACTGATACGTCCAAGTGTGTCACCATGGGGTGTGCCTATTATTTTCATATGAAAGAAGGATGGATCGTGGAGGCTCTGCATTGACTACTATCAATTGAAAAAGGCAACGATCAAGAATCAGTATTCGTTGTCGAGGATTGATGATATGTTCAATCAATTGAAGGTTGCGGCGGTGTTCTCAAAAATTGATTTGTGATCAGGGTATCTCCAGTTACGGATCAAGGAGGATGACATCCCTAAGACCACCTTTAAGACGAGGTTTGGAAATTACAAGTTTATTGTTTTACCATTTGAACTGACAAATGCCCCAAATTTTTTTATGATTTTGATGAACGGGGTGTTCCGCGAGTACTTGGACAAGTTCGTCTAAGTATTCATTGACAATATTTTTATTTACTCTCGGACAATGGAGGAGTATGATGAGCACTTGCGCTTGGTACTACAGTGTCTACCAAAGCACAAATTGTATGGGAAGTTGTCCAAATGCTCTTTTTATCAATCAAAGATTCACTAATTAGGGCATGTCATTTTCGACAAAGGTATCTTCATGGTTCTAGTGAAGGTTGAGGATATTATGGAATGGACTACATTGATGAACATCCCAGAAGTACATAGCTTCATGGTTCTAACAGGATATTATCGATGGCTCGTCGAAGGATTTTCGAAGATAGCCAATCCGATCACGTAATTGCAGAAGAAGAACAAGAAGTTTGTTTGGACCTAGAAATGCGTGGTAGTATTTCGGAGGCTCAAGGAGTTGTTGAAAACAACACCAATACTAAATATACCTAACATGGACAAAGACTTCTTGGTATGCACTGACGCATCCAAGGAAGGCTTAGGCGAATTCTTGATGCAAGAAGGACAAGTGATCACTTACATCTTGAGGAAACTAAGAAGGCATGAGGAGAACTACACAATGCATGATTTGGAGTTGTTAGCCATCGTATATGCCTTGAAGGTTTGGAGACACTACCTTGTTGGACGAAAATTTGAACTAAAGACTAACCACAGGGGGCTACAACACATCTTTACGCAAAGCAACCTGAACGTGCGACAACGACATTGGTCGAAATTTCTTAGCGAGTATGACTTCGAGATTACTTACATAAAAGGAATAGTGAACTGAGTGGTAGATGCATTGAGTCAGAGACCATGCATATTTTCGGTGTTGCCTCTTCAGAAGAATCTATGTGAAAAGATTCTAACTTTACAGTGTGACGATGACTGGTACAAAGAGGTTGAGGGTTTTATAGGACAAAACATAATGATGGTACAAAGATTTGAAGGATTTTCGTTTGATGACGATGGTTTATTGAGGTTTAAAAATTGAATTTATGTACCACCAAACGATGAGTTGAGGAGCTTGATCCTAAGCGAGGCTCATAGAGCAGTTTACATGGCTCACCTAGGAGTCACGAAGATGAGGGAAAACCTTAAACCCTTAATCTTCTGGAAGGGAATGAAGGAAGACATAGTCAACTATGTGGCCAGATGTCTAGAATTTCAGCAGGTAAAGGTTGAACATAGACATCCAGAAGGATTAATACAACCACACGCTATTCTGAAATCAAAATGGGAGGTTATTTCGATGGATTTTATTATTGGATTTCCACTGACGACAAGGAGACACAACTCAATTTTAGTAGTAGTAGACACTCTAACAAAGAGTTCTCACTTTATTCCTAAGGGTACAATGTATCAGGCACCTGACATAGCTAGAGTTTTGATCAGTGAGATTGTGAGGTTGCATGGCATGCCTAAGAGGATTATATCCGATCGAGGATCGATGTTTACTGGACGATTTTGGATGAGTTTCCAAGAGGCCTTGGGAACCCAACTTAACTTCAGTACAACGTATCAACCGAAGACTGACGGGTAGACCGAACGAATGAACCAGACCTTAGAGGACATGTTGCGCATGTACATGATGGAACAACAAAAGCGTTGGGAAGAATTCTTGCCACTGGTGGAATTCGCTTATAAAAATAGTTACCAAGGCAGCATTAAGATGGTGCCTTTCGAGTTTCTTTACGGGCGACCGTGTCATATGCCTTTGAGTTGGGATCGGCTTGAGGATAGGGTCCTGGTGGGACCAGAAGCGATCCAAGAAATGGAGGAGAAAATTAAAACAATAAGACAAAGGATTAAATAAGTGCAGGATCGACATAATAGTTATGTCAATGCGCACCATGTCGACCATAATTATGATGTGGCGATCGAGTATTCTTGCGGATGAAACCACATAAGAGTTTGATCCAGTTGGAAAAAGGGGCTAAAATATCTCCTAGGTTCATGGTAACCTACGAGATTGTGGAAAGGAGAGGCTCGTGGCCTATTGACTAGCCTTG
The DNA here is from genome assembly GCA_032191745.1 of Picea mariana. Lineage (NCBI taxonomy): Eukaryota > Viridiplantae > Streptophyta > Pinopsida > Pinales > Pinaceae > Picea > Picea mariana. The sequence goes on along the minus strand of JASDQU010226603.1, from coordinate 6,096 downwards.
CCTGATTCTTGAGACGTTTTGCACGATGTATTTCACGTCTATGTTTGAGACATTTTGATTAGTAATCCTACACATGTTTTGACTTGAGCACCTAGCGAGTGTCGGATGAGGGGGCGCTCAAGGCTAAGCCGATACGCATCCTAGATCATCGCATTTGACAACTACGATGTCAAATAGTAGATTAGTTCAAGGTCCAGTGGGACAATTATAGTCCGCACTCGACGACTTGGGAGGACGCATATGATATGGGCTAGCAGTTTCCATTTTTGTTTGATAGATAGACTTATGATACTGTGGTACACATTATTTCGACACTTATACTGTGAAACTTCGGGATGAATTTTAGAACAAGAGGATATGTATGTAACATCCTTCTCTTGCGCACCGAGCGAACTTATTCTTTGAGGACACTTGCTCGCAAGTGATCCAGATTATTATGCTATTAAAACATTGATTTTGATTATGAGGCGTTATGGGTTGTTGACATGTTATTTTACTGCATTGACATAGATAAGTGCTATTGATTCGGTTTTACTGAGTGTGCAGGATTTTGGACCTTGAGGATGCAGAGGCATTGATGAAACCAATTTGACTCTGGATCGAGTCAGGGAGTGAACCATTGGGGTTTGATGGTTTTATATGTGATATTAGTGCATCTGATTAGAGGATATGATTATGGATATATTGCTGACATGATTCATTGATGATGCAAGATGACGAGAGATTGTCGACCAGACTCACATGTGGAGTAGAGGGGTCATGCACGACTACCATAGATGTTGAGGGAGAGGTGTGGACAACATCCCTGCCACATCCTACTAGCACTCCCGTCATGCCTCGAATTGTAGGTTAACTTTTACCTAGTTTGAGAGGACCCACAATGCCATGAGGGCAGACTGTGACAGTCGCTCATGATGATTCTAAGGTGCACGCAATAAGGCGGGGGCCTTATTCCTTAGAGGCCCTTAGTCTCCTACAAGTTCACCTGATGGAGTATTGACTCCAGGGGTTTTTGATGTCTACCAAGTCAGTCAAGAGGTGAGTGGCACCCTTGGAGCATGTGGTGCATCCTAAAGGGAACATCATGCAAGAAAAATGGAAAGAGGCAAGTGACACCCTTGGAGCACGTAGTGTGATCCGAAATTAGATCCAGAAGCCTGACAGGGTCTAAAAATGCTCAAAAATGAAAGTGCTCAAAATGCAACGAAACTAGCTCCATTGCATCCATCTCATCTTCTTGATTCCGACGATATATTTACTTCGTCAAACGGGCTCCGTATGAGCAAGATATCGCGTTCTGTCCGAAAAGCCAAACAGGTAAAAAAAGGGATGACTGTACAATCCACGTGGCATGATGACTGTGCAGACCGTACGGTCTGTATAGCTGACGTGGAAATCCTGGAAGGTGACACATGGCATCTCTAGGAGGCGACACATGTCAGGAAGATTTGGACGTATGGGCAGACAGCTGGACCAATCCAGGGGTGACACGTGTCACCACTGTAAGGGTGACACATGGCACGGATGACGTCACCAGCTGACGTGGTGGCTGACAGGGCAGTACGGAAGTTGACATGGCAGAATGATAGGGCATGTTGGTCCCCGGTTTTGACCATGCTCTTTGCCTATATTATATACCACAGACCTCCATTCATATGCCAGTACCACCCTTTTTGACCTCATTTTGACATACTTAACATCTCTCTACCATGCAAAGGGGTCACCTAAGGTGTCTTTGCATTTCAAACTATTTTT